>JARGCV010000052.1:8012500-8112500 GCA_034064705.1 Bothrops alternatus | reverse complement strand
GTGCAAAGAATGTTAGAATAGACACCCCAAAGCCCATAATGCAGAAGAGATGATGGTCAAGCAATTGGATTGCTATCACATTATTTAAAAAAAAAATTAGTTATCCTTACTCATCAAAGAAGAACAGAGTACACTGCCCAAATTTTTTTCTTCTTTTTTTCTTTTGTAAAATTTATTCTGCTTCTGTGGATGAAATTCTATATGAGCATCCCCATGCTTTGTTGAAACAGAAATTTGTAGTAAATGTATAGGAAAACAATAAAGCATGTACTCCCAATCTTGGCTTAATAAAGTTGAGGACTAAAGTCAATAATGTAAGATAGCTAAAAGTTTACCAGTTTGGAGTAAATTGCTAACAATATGATAACATGTCAGCAAGTGTGCTTTTTTTTCTTTTTTTAAAGGAAAGATAATTTCAGGGGACAAAGGTGGTAAAATTTGCGAAAGAGTCAAAAGCCACTCTTCGATATATTCAAGATTAAATCACATTACCACCCTTCCCACAAAAATGTCAGGATTTTTAAAAGCATGTGTTATGTTTGGTTTTTAAAACCATGCTGATTATAGCAAGGCCACTCACCCAAGACATTTACAGCCCATTTTTTCCCCCTCTTTTGCTGCTCTCCCAAAATGACACTCCTATGTTTCAGTGAGCAGTCAAAACAGGGCAAAGAAGTATCTTGGACTTGAAAATTACTGGAGAATCTCCAATGCTTTTTCAAGTCAATCACAGAGCTAGGAAAGAACAAACTTTTTCAGGGCTGCTCAGCTAAAAGCAGAATGTGTTTCTTTCATATATTTTTAGACTGCCCAATAACCATAATAAGCCAATTATACAATGAACCAGTTTGGAGTAGTGATTAAGGCACCAGGCTAGAAACCAGGAGGCAGTGAGGTCAAATCCCACGTTAGGCATGAAGCCAGCTAGGTGACCTTCGGCCAGTTACTCACTCTCTCTCTCAGCCTAGGAAAAAAAGTAAAAACAAGCAACTTCTGACATCTTGCCAAAAAAACTGCAGAGACTAGTCCAGGCAATCACCAAGAATATATACATCTATCGATTAATGGAAGATATATATTAAATAGACTAAGAATGTACTTGTTGAAGGGATGGGTATATTGACATGAAAATTATTAATTTTAATAAGATGACTTGTTTGTTTGATGTCCAATGGACTGATCTGAAAAGAAGTGAAATTTAAAATTTGTAAAATGTAGTTGGCTTATAGTTAAACTTGGACATACGGAGTGAAGAAGGTCTACAAATTTAAAATGATTGTATTAAGTTGAATGGCTTTAACTTGAACTTTTTCTTTGTTTACATGTACAAACAGATATCTAATAATAAAAAAAATATTATAATAATAAAAAAAGAATATATATATATATATATGTCAGTTTCTCAGCTCATACCTTAGTAAACACAAATTAAGGTCACTTAATTTCATTTTCATGAGATGACTTGAGCTTTCTCTTTAGGAGGAAAGTTTAATTTGTCATTTTTTTGCCACTGTGTGGTATTTGTTTGTTTCTTTTTATCTTCTGGTTTACAATTGTTCTAGGAGTTGCTGCCTCTTCATCACAACTCCAACCTTCATTAAAAAAAAATGAGAATGATTATTTTTATGCATGGCCAATTGGTGTAACGTAGTGATTCATGTTGTGATTCCCAGTATGACTTTTATGTCATTTGTGCGCCTATAGACACTGGTCTTGGCACTGCCAGGCTCTCTGCTCAATCTGATGTTTGAATTTTTTTTTAACAAAAATAGATGGTTTTTATTTTCAATAAAATTAGATGCTCTAAGGCAAAGCATCAATCTCAAGCATCATTTTTACTAGTAAGTACACCTTTGTCCTATACAAGTGACCCACGGGTAGCTCAACCCATCTTTCATGGTTTTATTGGGGGAAAATAAGAGGAGGAAGGTGTGGATATGTTCACCAACTTATTTGTAAAAATAACAAAGGTGGGATGGGTATGTATATATCCTAGAAAATGGAAGCTCAATATTTTTTTGGAGGCATCCTGCTTAGTACTGTTACAGCTGGATTAGAGAAACATGAATCAGAGTGGATGACTCAAGGAGAAAATAAGAAGCATCTGAATAATTTCCTCCCATAAAATGAGTGTCTTATGAATTTTTTTTCAGGATGGGAATGCTGTACTATAAATACTACCTGATATACTGCCTATTGTGATAATTTTCCAGAAACTGGTTAAAAACAGAAGCGTTCCTGAGAACTTTCTGGAAATGAAGAAAGTGAGTATGGTTGGCTTTGCGGGTTATATTATTTTAGCATTATGACTTTATACTAGTTATTCTCATGATTTATTATGCTTTTATAGATTATTTTTGCTAGTATTCTATTATGTGATTATAGAGGAAAGAAAGGAAAGAAAAAGAAAGAAAGAAAGCCCAATTCTTATTATAATATTATTTATTTTCTATATTTAAAGAGATGGTTTCTAAATCCACTATTAACATTCTTGCCACTAACAAAGCTTGCTAATCCTTATTAATCATCAGGGAAAAAATAATCCTGCACATCAGAGAGTTTATTCAGAAAACCATATGCACACTGATGCAGTTTTAAAATTGCCAAGTATGTTTGTAAAACTGACATGAGTTACACAATAGTGTGATGTCACCTTCTTGATTAGTGTTGTACTATTGAGCAATTGAAGTTCAATTTAGATGAGAAAGTTCACACACAAGAACTATATGAAGATTTTGGAACCTTGTATCTGTAAAAATATTCAATTTTTTTTCTAAAGCTAAAGCAAGGATTTTCCAAACCAAGACTGTTATTTTCCAGAACGTCGGGTTACTGTACAATTTTACCACTGTCTGCATAAAAAAACTAAACATTCATCTGTTCCTTCAGTAAAAAATTATTCTAAGGTGTATAATAAGGCTACATTCCTTACACATACAGTATTTCATTAATTGATAATTGTTCTCGGTTTAACACAGCTAGGAAATCCAAAGGGAATTAAGAGTAGATTCGCTAACATAGCCACTTTACAACTGGGTAGGATCCTCCCCAGGCAACTCCTTTGTGAGAATGCACAAAATAACATTTCAAATTTTCCTCCTAACCATCAAAGGCTGAGAAACCCAATTCAAATATCACTTTTGAGGAAGTCATAGCAGAGCTTTAAGCAACCTTCCTTCCATCTTACCCTAGCATATTCACTGCAGTAGGCTGGCTGCAGTGGGCTGATCTGCATTGCAATGTTAGCAGAAAGTGACAGTAATGTTATATGTGATGCATGATGGTATATTTAAATTAATTATATTTGACATTGTGTGGAAGAAAGGATAGAGCTAAACTTCTAGGTCCACTAACCCACCATCTGAAATAGACATTTTCTGCAAAGATGGAAGCAATTTCAGTGTCCTTTGGGTGTCCTTATAATACAGAACTACATGTTGTCTTTGTTTAGCAACTACAATTGGGACAAGTAACTCAGTCATTGATTGACAAACTCATCAAGTGGAAAATCTTGTGACTGTGACTGTGCTTATGATTTTACTTCAGCTTTCCTTTTCCACTGAGATAAGCGAATTAATATTTGTATTTACATTCATTGGAGAGAAAGGGATTATAAGAGAGTAATCTAGCACAATGGAGAATACATATTGAAAGGAGTGATGTTTATTCCCCATTGTGCCAGCTCTGCCTAGTATGTTTGCAGCTGAGAGCAGCTGAGTAAACAAGCAAATCTAAAGGTGTGAAAGTGATTAAAGTTTTGTCAGTTAGAGGCAGCAGCCAGAACTGAACTTTTTCACTTGCAGTTAGCCCTTTTTAGGGATGCACTGAGCGGCAGAGAAAAGCAGCTCAAGAAAAGGTATCTTATTTAGGCAAACTCTACTCTGTGAGGAGGGAAAAAGGAAAAAAAAGGTGAGGTATAGGACAATGCATATTAATTGTGAATACATGCTGCAAAAGTCATAAATGTGGGCATTAGTCACAAAGTTACTTTTTCATTGCTATTGTAATTTCAAACACTCATTGTTCAAGGCTAAGTGAGATCTACCTATATACTTAATAAGAGCTGCAAATTATGGGATAAGCTTATAATTATTAATAGAGAGTTAGTATAATGTAGTGGTTAAGTTGTTGTACTAGGTCTAGGGAGATCCAGATTCAAGTCTACTCTTAGCCATGGAAGTGGTTGATTTGAGGCCAGTCACTGTCTTTCTGCCAATTTTTCTAAAATTCAAAAATAGGTTTTTTGGTATGGGTAAACTGAAGAAAGGAATTTTAGGTTATTCATCTTGAGTGATAGGAAGGAAGATGAAATATAAGGAATTGCTCATAATAACACATTCAACAAATTGTTCCCTTTAACTGGCAAGTAATAATAGACTTGCAAATATTTGGAAAGGGCTGTGAAACTATCATTGTTTATTTTTTAAGCACACTAAGAAATGGAGATGATGTGATACTTATTTTTTTAAATGATAATACTGCAGTGATTAAATATTTTGTCTAGTATTAAAATGCATCACATCACACATGTGTCAGAAGCACCGAGGTGCTTCCGGTTGAAAGGATTAGCTGGTGATATCACCATTGCCTGGGGGATGCCCAGTTGGGGGCCCCTTTCATGTCCCTGGCAGAAGCTGGAGTGAAGGGTGAGAGCTCACCCCACCCCACAGCAGCACTTGGATCTCAAACATAGGCTTGCCTCCAACCCAGCATCCTAACCACATGAGCCACCTTAGCAGCACCATGTTAAGACAATTGCCAAGGAGTTCAACTATAAAAAATATTATTTGGGGCTTATATTTTAATTAATTGAGAACTATGAACATTGACAATTCCTGATTTGCTCCAAGAGGTAAATTTAGAATCTTTCTATTCCATTTGTAGCAGAGACATCTAGAGAGTTGCCTTCTGAAGGTCAGAAGCTGCATGTTTCCATCTCCAACAATTTTCGTTCATGTAATGGAGTGGGTTAAAACAGAGGTCCCCAGGGACCAATGACCGGTTCCGTGGAGAAAGGTTTTTTTCATGGACCAGAGAATGCATGGTTTTGTGTGCTGCCTGCATCCCACGGATGGGACTTTGCTTGTTTGTGCGGACTGGTTGCTGGCATGCCGCGGCCCGGTATCAGTCCTCGGACAGGGGGTTGGGGACCCCTGGGTTAAAAGATTTCATAAAAGTGGAGAGGGAGAACTCTGAAAGAGCCTCTTCTGGTTTCTACATTAGGATTGAAAGAGACAGAAATAATATTACCAGAGACACTGTTGGACTCCTGACCCATCCTTTGCCCTTTGCTAATCAATAGTGTTCAGTTTAGACTCTAGATAACCTGGATCAGGAAATCGTCTTCTAAAGGTTGGAGTGTGTTCCATAGGCCTCCAAATACGTTGTTACCATAGCTTGATTTTCTGTAGTATGACTAAAGGAAGAAAAATATTCATGACTGGAGGATAATCATATTGGCTAAGGGCAACAATTTGGACTTAACCTTCTACTCACTGTAGATGTTTAATCTAATAGATGCTTCTGCTGAATGGAAAGTATGGGACAATTTCTGCTGATTTTCTTTTTACCTAGACCTGTCAGCAGGAGTGTCACCCGAATAGAATTCTCATTTCAAAATCCAAGTCTTTTTTTGATTCCTGCACAACTGTGAAGAATAAACAAAACTCAAATAAGTTTAGAAGTAGCACTTCTCAGCTCTTCGGTAATAATAGTGTTCTTTTTAGAATGGGGACTACACTAAGTGCATGGAATTGTTCTTCCCCAAAGCCTACAAATTGCGTATTCTTGACTCTTGGGGAGCCTGTCTCTCAGATGTGATTTTTCCCTACCCTATAAAAAGATGAGAATCCACCAGTAACTTTAAGAAAGACATAATATAATACACCTTCCACTCTGTTGACTCTTAGAAGAACAAAAGAAATTTCCTGGATTCCTGTGAGAATCCCTTAGGGAATGAACTCCGTAGTGCAAAACTGTCTTTTCTGCTTACTATTGGCAGACAGGGAGTTCTTATTCATTCTCCCCCAACCTCTTTTTTGTCACAGTGGCATTCCACTTTGCTGATTTACTAGATATAAGGTAGCTAAATCTGTATTTATTCTACAGTTTTAGTATCTGCTGCTCCTGCTGTAAATATATTCTTATAACTTTATGCATGGAAATTAAATAGAAAGATCTTCTACTTAATTTATTCACACAGAGCTCTTGTTAAAGGTTCAGAAATAGTAAACAAATGTTTGGCAACTATAATCCTCTCCCCCCACCCAAAAATATTTGAAAATGCAAAAAAAAAAACAAAAACCAACAACAAAAAACCTGTAAGCTGCTTTAATTGTCAACTGTTAGTTTGGTGGCAGTATCAATTCTACACTTTGGAAATAAATTTTATTAAGGCATTGCATGTCTCTGCTTTACAAGTCAATTTAGTGAATAAATATGAAATAGGGTAAAATGCTCCCTCCACTCCCAGATTCTGTTATAATTATGTAGGAATTAAACCAGTAAAAATGTAGATTGAACCCTGGGCTTAATTGGTTTATGTTTAAAGATTCTTTGATCAGTGATAACAGAAATATATATTAACATGTTGCATTTTAAAGTGATGCTGCCTTTCATTAATCAAGTGTCTGTATGGTTGATTAATTTGAACAAGATTTAAATTGCTATGAAAATTTATCATTCATAGCCATGATCTCCATTTACATATATGTTAATTATGGTAAATGTAATCTTTCTGAATCCTTTGGGCTGAATACTAAAAAGACATTGTGATCACAGAAAGGACCTACTTTTCTATTACAATGTAGAATTTGGTCTGTTTCTCTTGGAGAGGGACTAGACATATAAAAGCATTTAACAGTGAAGACAAGTTACATCTTTCAAGTGATCTTTAAGCATTTACCATTTAAAATCTTGCTTTCCTCCCCCCACCCACCCCCTTTTTTTTAAGGGAAAAACTTTACCTATTAAAGCTGATCTGATGAAAGGGGAAGTGGGTATGTTCCTTTCAACTCTTAAAATACGTTGAACTATTTTCCCATTGTAGTTGCTTAATTAGTACGGTAGGTATATTATGTTTTCCCTGTTTCTCTCTCTTCAGAAAACAGAAGTTAGCAAATCTGAAATGTCTGCAATACAATAAAAATTAATTACATTGCAGGAGATGGACACATCCCTGAGGTTTATAGCCTCTTAAAAAGAATGTCTCTGGGTGAAACATAGCAATGGAGAAATGATACTGAAGATATCGGTATGGTTAAATGCAAATAAATATATTTCACTCTCCTCATTTAAAACCTCCAAGAAACAGCAAAAACATATTGGGTGGCTGTAAAAGCCATAAAAGAAGAATACATTTCCTAAAAAATATCCCTGGCAATAGTTTATGGAGGGAGCAGCTATTAGGAAATGAGAAAATCCATCCATTTGTGTTCACCCATGGATATCAACAGATTAAGCAAGCAAATTGTCCTAGTAAAGAAAGATTCATTTTAATGTAATTCATGTTGTATAATGATTTCCTGTCATGGCTTGCAGAAGCAATGCTTTTGAATGAATGCGTTCTATTAAATGTTGTTATGTCCAAGCAATAGGTTTCTTTACATAGAAATTGTACAGTTTGGAAATGGAGAGGTACTAAAAGTTAGTTATGGACCAAATGTCTATGGAGATTCTCAGTCTTCAAGGCAAAACAAAGTTGCCTCTTGAAAAAGCACCTTTGGGACAACCCTGATCTGGATGACTGAGAATCCCCGTAGACATTTGTCTACATTAGGTTGCAAGCAGCAGCTTTGACTATGTAACGTGAAATGCCAAGTTTGGATTCCCGGGCACAAAAAGTTAAATAATGCCAATATAGTACTGGACAGTCCCTCTGAATAGATGATTTAAAACATCTAATCTAGATGAAAATAAAAAATGGGACCCTGCCTAGTGCTCTACTATGTGGCTCCAACAAAAGCTATAAATCTGTAAGAATAATGCTTCAGCATTGTTCAAATATGCGGGTATAGATATACACATTTTGTCCGGCTCTTGATAGAGAAGTTTGAAATAACCAAGGGAGGCAATTAATCATATTGTTCTGCCAGATCCAAGCTGCTTCCTGATGGGATTGTGGAAGATTACTTGCTCACTGTGCACAATGCTTTAGCATAGGATAGATTAGATTTCTAAGCACTACATTCGGTTGCTGCTTCTGCAGGTAGTCCTTGTTTAGTGACCACCTTGTTTAGCAACCATTGATGGAAAAGTAACATTGCATCCAATGCCTGCATTTACAACCTTCGCAAGTCTGTAAAGATAAGCACAGTCATGGTTTCATTAGTGACCAATTCAGTTAATACTGAGCTGCTGAGCCCAATTGGGGGTCACTAAATGAGGACTGCCTCTACTTGCATACATATATTAAGGATATTATATATGCCAGTAAATATATAGCTCAAATCTCTTCTCAACTGAATGTACAGATCTTTGTTAGCATTTGAAACTTGTTCTCCTTTACTCTACCTGTAATATGAGTTACAATTAGCTTCTGTTCATAATGTTGTTTCCATATGAATTGTTCTAGTTTTGGTTCTGGTTATGGGTTATGGACTCCAGTTTTTCTAAGATTGGGCCCTTAATGAACCAAATGGCCTCTTTTTCTAGCAACCTTCAAAAATTCTTTGTCTGAAGGAGATGCATTGCATAAGGCCCACTGTCTGGGCTGCTACAGATGTCTCTGCTTTGTTTCTGAAGTTTAGACTTCCAAGTTGAAAGTTCATTGTTTGTTTGCCTTACTTTCTGAGTTGTTATAAAAACAGATATCTGTGAAATATATATAAAAAATACTTTGTGCAGCATTTAGTGAGTCCAAATGTTTAATGCATTCCTTTATTATTGCTGCAGGGAGGTTAAACCAGAGAAGGCTTTTTCATCATATCCTCATGTACCACTTAAGTCAGTTCAAGTGGACTCATCTATATTTGTATTCTGAGTTTATAAGCCCAGATACATTTATGCATTCGTTTATTGTTTCTTATAGCTTATGAACCACTCGGTAACCAAGTTCTCAGGATAAGGTTCATAAAAAGAAAAAATATCACGTTATTCTGTAATTTAGTTAATTTTTATTTATTTACAGTTTTTGTAACCTAACCCACCCCAATCTCTAGAGTCTAGGCCAGTGATGGCGAACCTTTTTGAGACCGAGTGCCCAAAAACTGGCCTCGCCCCCACTCCAACCCCCTGTCCTGCCCCTGCTCTGCCCCCCATCCCCTGCTCTGACTGCCTGCAGGGCCACTCACCGCCTCTAAGGCCTGCTGCAGATCGCCCAGGCAGCTGAGCAGAGCTATGGCGGCCATGCCCTCTGCCCGCACCCCGTAGCATCAACTGTGCACAGTGGGGCATGAGGGCAGAGTCTTGTCTATGTTACCTGGCTGCCATGTCCTTGACTGCAGTGCTCCATGTGGGCCATGCTCAGGGGTGACTCTCCTTCAGGGGGGCTGCTGGAGAGGAGGGTGTCGTGGGGGAGGCAAGGCTGGGGCAACGGCACGTCTGCCCACAGAGAGGGCTCCGAGTGCTGCCTCTGGCACCCATGTCATAGGTTCGCCACCACTGGTCTAGGCCTCATACAAAAAAGTAATAATAATACAAATACAGAAGAAAAAAGAAAGCCATAAGACAAACTGCCCCTATAAAACATACCACACAACTATCAGCTCAGTTGAAACATGGAAGAAAAATGGCCGCTTGGAATTTCATATGACCTTCTAGAATGTTCCACAACATGAGGCCACAGCCACAGCCCAATAGGCCTGTCTTTTTGTCCATGAACCCACAACCTCCTCACAATTTACCTAAATATAGGAATAAATAGGAGTTGCTTTGAGAAGACATGCATATAGGAGTCAAACAAGGGCAAGCACTTTCTGTGTATCAATGGGAAATCCACAGGTGACGCTATTACTTTTTTTGTCAACTTACAGTAACTACAATGGTATGAAGGGGGAGGGTTTTATTCCTCCCTTCCCTATTTTCCCCAAGCTGTATTTTTAAACAAAGGCACTTTGAATTAAGGGCTTGATTAAAAATAACAATGGCTGCTCCAGAACAGCACAAACATAATACTATCTCAAGGTCCTTTTGAGAGTAAGACAGCTTTGAGCTCACTAAATCTATTTTCACTCTTATCACATGTACGAATATCTTTATGGCTGCTACACTTCTTATCCTCTCTTCTTGCAACCCTCAGAGGCTCTCGGTTGGAGAAAAGGTTGCTTCTCCTATCTGTCATGATCATAGCTGGTTAGATTGTTTTTAAGAAGGAACATTTCTGCATCCAACTTCTTTCTCTACTTTATGTTCAGCTCTGTTCCTATGCTGTGTTCCGCTCGTGCTGAAATGGCTTAATTTTGATACTTTTTGTGCTTAGCATTTTAGAAACATATTTAAAAGGCCCTTACATGGGAGAAGTCATTAGTGTGTTCACAAAATTTGGATAATTTCTGCTTAAGTGGTTAATATTTACATAATGTATTTGCTGCAAATCCAGGTTCGTTTTTAGTCACAACTTAATGAAATTAAAATGTCACTCTGGAAACTTTTGCAAGTCTAGCATTTTTCATTACCTGGCAGGTTCTTTTAAAAAAAATACTTATTTTGCAATTTTCTTCCTCCTTTCCATCTTTCCTTCTAGGTTCTGTAGTTAGATACTTGGGTGCCTTGACATGGCATGAATGTTTTCCAATTCCACTTCAAAATATATGCCAAGGAAAAGGAAATATTTACACATTTGTGACACGACTTGGAAATAAATGACAGAATTATCTTAGAAATCATATATTTCTAAATGGTAAGCAATTTTGTTGAAGAGATATTTGCCATTGTTGCTTTAGTTCTTCAATTTGTATGGACTCAAATAAAATGGTTGGCTTTAATATTATTATTTCTAATAACGAGCAACTACAAGTAGACTTTGTTTGACATCCACTCATTCAGGGGTCATTCAAAATTACAACGGCACTGAACAAGGGGCACATACACCTGGTCTTCTTCTTAGTTGTGGCCATCACAGCTTCCCCACGGTCATTTGAGCACAATTCAGGTGCTTGCCAATCAACCTGCAATTACAATTTTGCAGCATCCCATTGATCATGTGATCACCATTTGCAACCTTCACAGACAGCTTCTGAGAAGCACAGTCAATGGGGAAGCTGCAAGAGATCGCAAATGACAACCATGTGATTGCAAGATGCTGCAACCTTGCAGGATTTGCCTAATAATGGCAACTGGGAATTCCGGAACTTCCATTGTAAGTCAGTGCAATCACGTGACACCACATCTTACAACCACACCACGTAGCAATGGAGTTCCCATTACTGTTGGTAAGCAGTATTCCTTTCAATAACCCTCCATGGAAATATTAGCAAATAAAAAAATAAGTATATAGCAAAAGTAGAACATAAGTAAACAATGCAAGCTCCACCTTCAAGTTTCCACACCCAGAGCTATGGATGGTATAGTTTGACGTTTTAAGAACTGAATATATTGTGTGAAGCTTGATTGTAGCTTTTTAAACTATATGGGTATATTTTTATAGTTTATAAGACAACTTCAGGGAAAATTGAAGTGTTTGAATGAAGTGATCCTTCTTTGTGCTTTCCTTTTTTCTTTTTTACCTGGTAAGATGGAATTTCCCCCCCCCAACCCTCTTCTTTATAAATAAATATGATACATTTAAAGATGCAAGTGACTGGGTCAGTTTTGTGACAGTTTTTGTCTGCTGAAGAAAGTGACTTTATGATGATTATCTGTCTCAAGAGCTGAAAGGATATGAGAGAGCTTTTACAAAACTATCTTCCTCTCTTGGGTTTTAAGAAGAGCAACTGAGTAGGAGGGGGAAAAAAATAGGTACTGCATGGTGCCAACAAGTGATCTCGATATCCAAATCTTAGTGAAGCACAACATAAAACTGTTTATTTATCTGTCTAATCTAATATACAAGGCCATTAAATCCTAATCATTTAAGGCCAATGTCTTCTATGGGGGGGGGAGGGAAACCCTTGTTTTGAACCGGGGCCTTGCTTTTTAAGACAACATCAATGCTTTTCATGTGGCTTTGATTGAAAGTGTTGGGCATTTTATGTTTGCATACCATTTACAAATATCTGCTCCTTTAAAAAAAACTGCCAATCAAACTGACAGCCCTTCCAATCTATTCCAGCCCCTTTCATTTCCCCCCTCCCTTAAGGAAACAACTCATGATTACAAATCTAGGAAAGCTTCATTCTGAATGTTATCGAATGGATAGTTCCAAGCAGAAATACAGAGTTTAATTGCATGCAAGCATTGCCAGCATTAATTTTTTTTCTTGCTCACCTATGCAAGGAGACACAACTACTTTTTGTACTGTACTAGTGAAATAAGGAGGAATTTGCCCATCTGTTCCACAGTGGTTACTCGTTCACATTTGAATATTCATCGCGGCAGTGTCAAAAGACACATCCTAATTGCACGTCATAGATGAGACTATGACCCTAAACACAGTTCTACTCAGTGAATAAATTCCCACATTCTGCTGGTACCTGCTGCCATTATATTAACTGAAAAGAAAGCAAATGGAATACCTGGCTAGGTGACCTAGCCCTGTGGAATATCACCTGCAGCTCATCACTCTCTTCGCAAGGGTGGTATTTGAAAGATTCTTTGGAAATTTCACCAGAAGCATGATGCAATACTAGATGGACTGATGACACAAGAACATGAGTTAATATGAGATGAGAACAAGAAGTAAGATTGTAATATTGGGCATGCTGCCAAAAATTCAGGCCACAAGAGATTTGTAGAATTCTACTTATGTTTCCTCACAATAGCTACAATGCATTCAGAAATAATCCTGTAGAATAGTATAGTGTGTCTTATAAAACCTCTATGTGAAGTGTCCAGAAAAAATGGGAACGTCTATAAAATGAGATACTGAAGGTGCAGTCATTAACAATCCCTACAAGAAGGAAAAAATGGGAGAAATCTAAAAAGGGCAGCATGGATATACGTGCAGAGTTTTCTAAAATGCCAAACAGAACATGAGATGTTCAGAAAATGGAAAAAGGAGAGCTTAGCCAAAGGAGAATGCAAGATAGTCTTCATGACTGGAGGAATTGGGTCTGAAAAGCTGAAGCTCAGAATAAGCTGAGGCTTGTGAGAGTTATCAAAAATAACAAAAGAGAGAGCTCTTTTGGTATGTTAGAAATAAAAGCAAAGCCAAAGAAATTATTGACCCATGGCGGGGAGAAATTGGTGATCCAATAAAAGGGGATAATGAGAAGGGAGAGCTTCTTAACTCCTATTTTGTGTCTCTCCTCCCCTAGAAGTAAAATGGAGCCCTAGATGATTTAAACTATGCCTTGAAAGGAATGAGAGAAGAGAAAATTTGGATAGCCAAGGAGAAGCAAGAATTTACCTAAGATAAATTAATTCAAGTGTCCAATACAGATGGGTTATATTTTGGGGTACTAAAAGAAGTAGCAGAGGTGATAGTAGAGCCATCCTTGATCATTGTTGAGGACATCCAGAACAGTGTTGAGATCTGAAGAAAAGCATATATCATTTCTACCTTCAAAGACAGAAAGAAGGAGAATTCAGGAATCTACAGACCTGCCAGCATATTTGTCTATACTGAGCAAAATCTTTACATAGTTTATTATTCAGCAGTTTGTGACCACTTAAGCATATTAGAATTAATAGAAATCAGCCTGGGTTTACCACAAAGACATTGTGCCAGATTATTCTTACTGCCTTTTTTGATAGAATTACTAACTTAGTAGATTGTGGGAAGGCCAAAGACATAGAGTACCACTCATTCCAAGCCTGTCATAATTTCAAGCAACCATTAAGCAACCGGTTGTAAATTGAGGACACCTATGTGATATTCTCTTCCATAAAATGACAAATTATGAGCTAGATTAATTCTCATTTGATTGACAGATCACTCATCAAATATGTTCCACTTCAACTTGGATGGAATTATCAAGAAAGTGTTTAGCGCTCTCTCCTGGACCCTGTGTGTGTATCAACATTTTTATCAATGACTTAAATGAGAGAGTTGCGTCACAGTTTCCAGGTGAACAATACAGTAGAGTAGAGTATAGAGTAGAATAGAGTAGAATAGAATAGAATAGAATAGAATAGAATAGAATAGAATAGAATAGAATAGAATAGAATAGAATAGAATAGAATAGAATAGAATAGAATAGAGAACCACGGAGGTCTTCTAGTCCAGCCCCCTGCTCAAGCAGGAGAAACTATAACATTTGAGACAAGTGACTAGTCTCTTCTTAAAAATCTTCAGTGTTGGAGTGCCCACTAGGAGAGGTGGTTAATATTTTAGATGAAAGAGAGACGATTCACAAAGATTTAGACAGACTTGAGCATTGGGCTGAAATGCATAGGATGGAATTTAATGGAAAATTAGAAATATCTGCATCTGAATGGTAAAATATAAGGCACAAAATAAGGAAGATTTGTCAGTAAAACATGTGAAAAAGTATCATTATTTATTACAAGTCAAGGAGGCAATGCAGCCGCTTAACAGGAAATGCTTTCTTTGGGTGCATCAATATGAGTATTGAGTCCAGGTCAAAGGAAGTGATACTCTGCCTTGGTAAGTGGTCATTTATCTAGTGTCCAACTCTGTGCCCCAGAGTGCAAAAGGACCATGACAAACTGGAGAAGTTCAGAAAAGGGCTATCAAAATGATGAGGGGGTCTATCAGGAAAAGTATGAACTGGGTCAGTAGGAGACGGATATTTTTAATCCACAGGGGGGGAAAGGGTGGGAGATATTAGAGTGGTCTTATGATTCCACAGAACTGCTACAATATCATGAATGAAGAAATTGGAAGGCAGGTGATTTCCAGCAGCTATAACCCAACCAGTTGTTTTTGCCAATTTGCATCATCTCGTCTCTCTGGGGAAGTACAACACAAGATTCCAGGTCAATTATGACCACTAAAATGGCACAAAGGAGGCATATTCAAGGACAATTAAGCCATGCCAAAGAAATAATGCAAAGTGCAGGATGTATTGGGACAAAAAGGCCGATGTCACAGTCAGAGTAGAGAAAGATAAAACATTGGCAAAGAATTTCTTTGGAAATGCTTCTGACTTTTCAACTGATTAATTTATCTCTTGATTCTCTAGGTAGTTGGTAGCACCGAGCAGACAAAATCTAAGGAGGGTCAGACCTGACTAGTGCGTAGGTGGAAGATTAGCAAGAAATTCTAGATATGAATGCTGAGTTCCTAAAATAAGGCAATAACCAGCCACTGCTATATTGTTGATTTTTTTTAAAAAAAATGTCACCAAACAAATCCCTAGACATGTTGATGAAGTCACCAGAAATCAAATTTGACTCAAATGAGACTTCTTACATGTCTTCAAGAGACGATTTACTATTTAAGGCTGTAGTTATACATGTTTCTGAAAGACTTCTTCTGGAATATGTTTGCAACAGTTTTTAATCAGAGGAGGAAACTGACATAATCACAAATGATCTTCCCTGCACTTCATCTCAAGGGAACACCAAATGTTTCCTTCCACTTTAATTGGGTATGCTGACTCCTCAACAATGTGTCTAAATTCCTTTCGTTTCTAATTAAAGGAAAATCTATTATACCTCTGTTAGGCCCTTCTGGAGCCACAGTGGAATCAGAGGGGACTTTCAGGGCACATTTCAGAGTCATGTCAAATAAAGTATACATGTCTAGAGAGGCATTTTAAGACATCTTCTCTGATATATACATTTGCAAGGCCTGGGTACATGTGTATATGTGAGTTTCAATCTTTCGTTCAGTTGGTTTTTGAAGATAAACTAGGATCTCCCAATCTTTTAATGACTGGACATGTTTGGAAATTGGAGAGAATATCCTGGGTGCAATGACTGATGTAGGGAGGATCCAGAGCAAAAGTATCTTGTGTAACCAGGAGTCTCAGGCAGTACAATGAGAATTCAGGCTAAATTCTGGTCAGGAATAATCCTTGAATAAGGTAAGAGGACATCTATGCCTCATAGGCAGGGCTTTTGTTTCTCATAGAATGCCCAGAATGGAGTTCCGACACCTTTTTTGAATGGAACCTTGAAGGGTAGGCAAGGTATGACGTGTGAGTTCCGGCACCTTTTTTTTTTTTTTTTTAGAAAAAAAGCACTGCTCATAGGTGTCCATCCGTAGTTATAATAACAACAATATGTTTGATGTTGGTATTCAAACACCACACTTCAATTTTTGCATGATGACACTGCCCACAAGTATATTAGATAGGACTTCTCTTATTAGTAACCTTTGAGATCTGCAAAGACCGTGACATGCGTGAGTGCGAGCAGAATTTGTTGCATAATCAGATCAGAAACTCTTCTGAGTTCCTCCTTGTAACACTTACAGCATGTTACAAGGAGGGATTTGGAATCTGTTTGGGAATTGAGCTATCTCTGCCTCAAGAAGAAAACAAATCAGCCCAGTATACAAAGCTCATTCCTGAAATGGGCTTAGTTCTACATCAATGTGCAAAGGATTAGCTTAGCAAAATGCTACAGATTCTGCTGTGATGACACCACAACCAAACTCTTGAAGACTTGCTTTTTAAACATTGCCAGGAATTTGAATCATAAATATACCAGTGGGCTTTTCCCTCAGGGTGAAGAGTCCAATAAGCACAAATTGTGAATACAAAGGTAGTTCTTGGCATACAACCTTTCATTCAGTGACCATTCAAAGTTACAATGATACTGAAAAAAAGTGACTTACAACAGGGCCTCACACTTATCATCACCACAGCATTCCCCACAGTCCCATGATCAAAATTCAGGCATTTGGCCACTGGCATGTATTCATGACAACTGGAATGTCCTAGGGTCACATGATCACCATTTGGGATCTTCCTGGCCAGCTTCTGACAAGCAAAGCCAATGAGGGAAGGTGTACTGTCCCAGCCTATGTGAGTCCTTGTTAACTCACAAGAACAAACCCCCTTTTAACAAGTAGGCTGGAAATGCAGGAAAAACAAACCTCTTTTATCAATTAAGTACAGACCTGCAAAATGTTCCAAAAGCAAAAGCAAACAAAACACAATGCAAATGGAGATTGTCCCAAGGCAAACAGAACATGATTCAAATAGAGAATTGTTCACAGGCAAGACAAACAGAACATGATTCCATGAAACTTGAGTCCTTTGCAAACGGTTGCCTTCAGCAACCAGCACCACCCACACCTTCCCTTTTTATTATGCAGCCCCAAGGCGTGGCTTCTCAATGCCTTCTCCTCCTCCCTTGGAGTCGCCCCATTGCCTCCCTCTGTCTTGCTCTTGTTGCCTGTCTGCATTTGCAAATGTCTATGATGTCTTCCAGCTGTAAGTCCTCAGAGTCTGACTCAGTTTCCTAGCACAACTAGGTCTCAGCCTGAGCATGATTGGAGGGGCCAAGCTCTTCATCCAATTGTAAGTCCTGGAGCTCATCAGAGCCTTCCTCCCACTCTGATGGCTCTCCAGGCCCCTCCTCCTCCTCCTCTGATTCCCCAGACTCAGCTGCCGGCTCCACTGGCTGGCATGGAATCACAACAGAAGGTGGATTTGCTTAGCACAATTCACTTAACAACTGCAGTGATTCACTTAACTATGGTCCAAAAGGTCATAAAATCGGGCACAACTCATTCAATAGCCATCTTGCTTAGCAACAGACTTTTAATCCCAATTGTAGTTGTAAATGGAGAACTACTTGTCATGCCCTGTTAAGTGTTCAAGAAGGACAGGATGCCCCTTTGCAGTCTCTCCAAATGAAGCCATTGCTGTTTAATGTTAAGTGGAGGCCACATTGCCCGAGCCCCTTTTTCTCAAGGAAATGCCGAGATGGAACATGTTTACCATTAAACAGTTCTGAAGGCTGAATCACAGTGAGTCAGTTTATTTCATCTTTGGTTGTCCTTTTTATCCACATCCAAAATATTACTGAGGCTGGTTCATGCTTCAGTTGCATTCTAATCCCCAAAACCACTTTACATATTTTCTCTTCTAGGACATCTGTATTAGCCCAGCCTCACTTTTTACTAACCTATCCTCTTTTCTTTCTCAGCTGCTCATGTTTTTACATCTCTCAAGAGGGGCTAATTCTTTACAGCTGCATCCTGCTTGCCAAGAATCTCACATGTGCAAATTATTAATCTTTTCTATTGCCACAGTAACTTCCAAGGCTTTAAACACACACTCCCCCATCTGAAGCTGGCCTTTTTCCAAGGAAACTTTCCCTTTTACTTCGCTAACAGATAATCTGATCTCCTACAGAGTTGACATTGTCAGTTAGCACAATTGCCTGGCCACAGTTCCCTGTTTCCAAGAAATAATGTACCAACTTGGATTTAATTAAGAAATATAAACCTGAGTGCTTTATTTGGTGTTGAAACTGGGGATGCATGAAGAATTGCTTTATTTTCTCTCTAAAATAAATACTTTAAGGCACATGTTTCTATCAGCAGCTGTTTTCACTGAGCCAAAGCCAGTACTGGAAATTTGAGACATGTAAACAGAATCCTAAAATTATAAAGTGATATCCAAGCAGATTTCCCTGGGTTTTCAGCTGAATGTATTAAGATGAAAGCTTTTGACACAAACTCACTAATACAGATATATTGTTCACAGAGCCGTGCATGTCTCATTTATATGAACATATGCATATATCCTCCTTCAAGAGTATGGCTAATAATATCAGCAACAATTTAGATTTATACTTTCCTCCAACAACAGTGTGATGTAGACTAGACCAAGACATATTGATTACCTAAAAGTCACTCCTGAGCCTCCATGGTTAATAGTGGACTTGCATTTCAAGCTGGTTCTGTGTTCAACACTTTCACTGCCAAATTACACAGCCTTCTCATTGATTTAGAAATGTCTGTCAATGTTCCCTGGGCTATTTTTGAATGGGTTTCTACCAACCACATCTGGTGCCCCACCTAATTTCATACAGCTTTTGTCCTATTTTTAAAGGCCATAGGCAGGGGCTTCATTCAGACATAAGAGTTTAAATGCTGTTACAGGAAATCCTCATTTAATGACCCATCATTGGAACTCGCAACTCCATGGCTTAAGTTATGCAGTCATTAAATGAGAGAGCCTGTGATTGTGACCTGATTTCACTGCTGGCTTCTCCATCGATTCTGCTTGTTGGAAGGCAGCTGGGAAGTGCAAGGACTGGCTGTAAAGTTCCTTTTCAGTACCACTGTAACTTCATAGGATCACCTAACAAGGTGGTCATTAAGTGAGGACTACCTGCAGTTCCGTCATTCCTTCATTTTCCTGTTCTTTTTGACAAGCTGACAAGCTGACTAATTTACTTAGAGAGGTAGTTGGCACCATGCAAGTTTTTTTTATTTACCTAAGAGTAGTGATGAGATTCAACCAGTTCAGCAGAACCGGTAGCTAATTTTTTGTTGCCATGGCCCAGAACGGACTTCCGGAAGCGGCATCCATGTAGAGAACTGGTTGTTCACATATTTGAATCCCACCACTGCCTAAGAGGTTAAATATGTCTTTATGTTTAGTAAGCATTTCTTTAAAAGAGGCAACTATATTTGCAAGAATGGAAGACGCCTCCAGCAGCAGAGCAAATGGAACACTCTCCTACTTTAGTCATTTTAAGAACCTATTTCGGAAGAAATTCCCTGTGGAATTTCCTTCTTCTCTTTGCTTAGATTTAAGATTTTTTTTTAAAAAAAATGTATTTACTTTTTGTTCCCTACCCTACTGATTGGTTACCGTTTGGATGCTGCTGACCTTCAAAATAATGTAGTTTGAAAGTTAAGTTAGTTGCAAGCCAGCTGAGGCAGTTAATTTGCAAGCAATTCTGTCTCTCTGATGGCGTTTCAAAACACAGGCCGAAGATGGAGTGAACAGAACTACTCCTAGACATGTATGGGTCAGAGAGGATGAATGTGCTGATGAAATACAACATGTATACAAATGCCCGCAGAAGCAGGCAACTGCTGACAAGAAGTGATTACTTCAAGTCAGTTTGAAGCTGATTGTGGACCAATCAGAGAGCATAACGTTAGCCCACTTGAAAAGCCGAACTGGCCTATATCTGGATCTGCATACATTTATTTGCAACTAAAATAGAATTTGATGGGCCAAACTATGGCTAAACAGAGCTTGTAGATGGCTTTTATTGTTTTTGGTGACAATTCTCTCCTCACTCTGCTTCCAGGCTCAAAAAAACATTAATTTGCTTTTTCTTTCCCATTTTTGCAAACACTGTTCTTTTTACAACTTCTCACATGCTTTTGCAAATGCTATTTTATCCCTGGAAAAGACACAGTATTGCATTCATACCTGAGGTACAAAAATATCTCTTCTCAGAATTCAATCCAAAGCATTGCACAGCCCTAACTGGTGTTCGTGCTCCTCCCCTGCTTGAGTATAATAGAGTGCTTTCCCTTACAAAGCTAAACATAAGTCCCAGTCATCACCCAGGAGCAATCCAGCATCTAATTGTATATATGTTTCTTTTTTAAAATAAGTTCTATCTTCTAATTTACTTTTAAGTGGAGACGATTAGCCAATGAAAAATATGTGTACACACTTGCTAGCCAGTAAACATGCTGGTTATTGGTGACTGATTGACCCAGAGGGACCTCAGAAACACTGCCTAATTCAACCCTCTTCTGATACCTAGTTCAATCTTGATTTGATTTGCTTTAAACTATCTGATTTAGGTATTAGTCTTCGTATCCTCCTTTCTTTCAGAAGGCAGTCAGACCTCATATAATGTTACTCAATGCATGTGTTCCTTTCATGAGTGATGGCAGAATATGGAATTGGAAAAGAAAGCAGGAACAATTACATTGAAAGGAACCATATAAGTCCTTTCCATCAAGGCGGCCATAGCCTTTATTATTGAGTTGGACAATTCTGTAACCAATAGCAACAATATTTTGAAAGGTACAGTAGAAAACTAGAGAAAGCATGTTCAAAAATATTTTTTCCTAATCTATAGATGTATAAACAGAATTTTAGAAATGTCACAACTGACATGTTTAGCTGCCAGACATTGGAAATCCTCTTTGTGACTCTACCCCTGAGACTAGAACTCTAATCAATAATTGTTAAATTATGGAAAGGCTGGTCTTCTATTTTTACTGAAAGATAAAAGATAAAGTGATCTTTTATTTAGACATATGCACAGTGCAAGCAATGTCTGAGAACCCTTACTTTTAAAAATGACTTGATTAACGGAAATTAGTTGTAAAACAGTACATTTTATACAACTGTACATTGAATTCTCTCATTCCAATATTAACTTGCTAAGGAAGCCAGTGAATTGTGCACTGCACTACGTCTTATGGAAAAGAATACCAGAACTAGGATGGGTGCCTTGCTTTGAAGCACAGAAACTTGTCCTGTGGGCATTTTCCATCCGTAACTATGGAAAACTCTTTGCATCCCCAAAGTACAGAATGCATCCAAAAAGTACATAGTGTGCATAGGATGGCAAATGATGTGAATTGTGTACTAGTATAATTTTGCCCTCTTTGCATTGTGGCTTCTCCTGAAGGACAAGGAGGAAAATAGTGGTGATAGGTTCAAGGAGGATTATATTTCTTCTTCACCTTATTAACTATCCCAAAGCTTACCTTCAACAGCCTATTCTAATTCTGAACACAGAATCAAGTGGGGCATGTATTCCATTTATTTCCAGGTTTATCTTAACTGTTTGCTATGGAGGCCCTTTGACCAGGTTGGCCTCAGATCAACCAAACTATCAGGATCCAAGGGTTGGCTCTGTAGATCCTCAGATCCTTAATGATTTGTCAGTCTTAAGAGAAATATTAATTAATTAACATATACCATTCTTTGGCACTGCAGCAGTTCATTAGGGACCTCTTCTTCCAACTCATATTGAATTTCCGCACTCCTTTTCTTCCAAATCAGATTAAATCTGTCCCATTTGAATACTGAAAAAATGACGGAATCAGTCCAGATAAATTCATCAGAAATGTTAATTGCCCGATGCAGCAGAGTTGGGCACAAAATCATCTCCCCTCCAGTTATCCAGCTAGTAGGAAATGGATTTTTCCCCTACTTCTGCTTTTCTTCTAGAGCACTCTTTTCTATTCTGGTGATCTTCCAGAGTGGTGAACTTCATTTCCCATCATTCCCAGTAATAACCAGCCTGCACTAGGAGTCATGGTATAGCTGTTCTGAGAAGCTTCTTATAACACAAAAGCTCTTTAATTTGGAAGATAGCATAAGATAGCATAGATAGCAATAGCACTTAGACTTATAAACTGCTTCACAGTGCTTTACAGCCCTCTCTGAGCGGTTTACAGAGTCAGCATATTGCCCCACAACAATCTGGGTCCTCATTTTACTGACCTCAGAGGGATGGAAGGCTGAGTCAACCTTGAGCTGGTGAGAATTGAACTGCCAAACTGCTGGTAGCGGCAGTCAGCAGAAGTAGCCAGCAGTACTGCATTCTAACCAGTGCGCCACCATCAGATAGGCAACTGATGGAGGCAAGGACCAATGGCCAGCCCTATAGAAATATTGCCTCTTCAAGAGGAAGGCTGGTCAACTCCAAAGAGCTCATTTGCTCCCATGAAAAGCTAAGCATGCTACTCCCACTTATTTAGGTAAGATATGGATTGCACCCATTGGAATAAACTGACCCCTTTCAAATTTCTTTAAGTAGAAATGATGGGGGTGGGGAAAGGAGAGTCCAGCTAACTACAGGTAGTCCTCAGCTAACAACAGTTCATTTAGTGACTGTTCGTTACAATGCCACTGAAAAAAGTAACTTATGACTGTTTTTCACACATACGACTGTTGCAGCATCTCCATGATCATGTGATCAAAATTCAGATGCTGGGCAACTGAGTCATACTTACGACAGTTGCAGCGTCCCAGGGTCAGGTGATCAACTTTGGACAAGCAAAGTCAAAGGATAAGCCAATATTCACTTACTAACTTAACAACTACAGATTCACTTAACAACTGTGGCAGGTTGTAAAATGGGGCAAAAGCCACTTAACAACTGTCTCAACAAATTGCATAAGGCAGACAAAGCTCATCCATATAATCATCTGTTGCACATTTTTATAAGGCTAAAAATCTGTATTCAAATCTGAGTCCCACTGGATATTTTTTTCTTCCTGAAAGGAAACTTTTATTCCTAGTTACTAACCATTATGGTAGACATCCCCTTATATAAATATCAAAAAAGGTAATGAGTCTTTCTTGGAATAAGATGCATTTTAATTAGATCCTACAGCACTTGAGAGAGTTGGGTTCAATTCCCACCAGTCAGGGTCAGAAATGCAAGCACCGTAGTTAGCAGCCAGCTTTAAATCTCAAATGCACAAAGCAAGATGGGGGTCATTCACTGGAGCAGGTACCCAAAGGGAAGGATGAAACGCAAGGCAAGGATTATTTCACAGCTTGGAAATGGCACATACTGCAGAACAGCCAGTCTTGAGTTGCAGACTGGATGCAGCCTGAGTTGGCTCTTGCAGCTGGCAACTGATATCGACATCCCCCAAACACTCTCTCTCTCTCTCTCTCTCTCTCTCTCTCTCTCTCTCTCTCTCTCTCTCTCTCTCTCTCTCTCTCTCTCTCTCTCTCTCTCTCTCTCTCTTGCTCTCTCTCTCTCTCTCTCAGCCTAACCCACCTAAAAGAATTGATGTTATGGGGAAAATAGAAGGAAGGAGCATGAGGGATGTTTGCCACCTTCAGTTCTTTATAAAAATAATAAAGGTGGGATAAAAATAAATAAATCAAAACACCTCCACAACTCTCTCTCTCTCTCTCTCTCTCTCTCTCTCTCTCTCTCTCTCTCTCTCTCTCTCTCTCTCTCTCTCTCTCTCTCAACTCTTTCCCTCTCTCTCTTTCCAGAAACAGTTATAAAGCAATGTGTTAAGAGATTCCATCTACATAGATTTTTTTTTAAAAAAAAGAGATTAAGCATAAATGATCCAAATACATAAAGCTGGGATACCTTGGAAGGGGAAGTCCAGCATAGCGGCAGAAGTGCAATCCAATCTGACATTACCAAGAGGCATTAGGGCAGGGGTCTTCAAACTTGGCCCTTTTATGACTTGTGCCTGGCTGAGGAATTCTGGGACTTGAAATCCACAAGTCATAAAAGGGCCAAGTCTGAAGACCCCCTGCATTAGGGTAACTGCTAAGGTTCCTGCAATAAAAACAGAACAGAACCTCTTAGTCTTGTCGTATATGTCTTAGTTCCATTACCCCTACTGAATAATCTTCAAACCCAGGACACTTTTTCCACTGTCACCCAGCGTGCATCATCCTTTTCTGTACACAATCATTCTAAATCTCATGACCATGCCCAATCTTATGTGTTTTCAGTGACATCACAAGATCCTGGCCAGAAATGCTAAAATCACAAAAGCTTTTAAATCTCTGATGAGATTTAATTTCTAACACATACACACACACACACACACACACACACACACACACACACACGCATATACACATGGACTATATATGGTAAATTATGTCACTGGTCTTTGTTTTATAGATTAAAAATGAATTTAGTTCTTCTTCAATAGCAAAAACGCTATTCTTGCAAAAAGCCAAAAAAAAAAGAAGAAAAGGTAATAAATTAGAGAGAAAAGAAAAATCCAAAAATAACCAAATGAGAACTAAGTGTGTTATGTACCAATAGAATGGTGTGTGGGAATTTGTATAGTATGTCTGTGAGAAGATGCTGATGGATGAAAAAGGGTACGTCTGGCTAAATGATTAGAAACCTTCAGTGAGTTTACTCTTCATGGTTTGTTGCAGATTCCATTGTTTGTTTGTCTGTCTGTCTGCCTTTTTGATAACTGAAGTCTCTTGTTGTTTATAAGTTGTTATATTAATCAAACAAATTCCCATTTCAAGTAAAAGTAAGCAATTCATTCCTTGGGAAATGCATGCATGGAGATACTGGATATACACATAGAACCCTCTTCCATCAAATAGCAACATCAGCACCCACAAGTAAACCGTCATAACAACAAATAAATACCTGCAGAGATATCACTATATAAACCTCACCTTTGCCTTGGGTGTTTCAGCACTGAACACATGTCCTAACTTACAGTATCATGACTTGCATTTCATACAATTGGCCCCTTGTTTCCCATGTAGAGGTCTAACACTTAGAATAATTTGGGGAATAATATGTCACCATCAGTTCCAAAATTGGGCCCAGTAGATGTGACATATACTTACCTGCAGTTTTGCCTCATGGTCCAAAGAGAAATTTCAAAGCAACAAAACAAAACAGAAGCAAACTGGGATTCAATCCTGTTACCCTACATTAGCCGGATCTGTTGACCACCACACTTCCTATTAGGTTGCATAAAATATTCCCACTTCCTCTGCCATTGTTGATGACTGCACCGTGAGTAGATAACTGTTGCTATTGATCCAGGAGCAGCAACACAGAGCTCTAGGATTGGAAGACAATGATTTCGGAAAACTGACAACAGTAAGCAACAAATGTAGTAAATAAGCACTGAGGTAGGCAAAGCCTCAAAACTCCTTCAGAACATAGCTCTATGTGTATTGTAGCCTCATGTGTTTTGCAGACTTGGGCTCTCTCCCCCAGTGATAAGGGTGCTCCTTGTCTACCCAAAGTTGCCCCTCCCTGCTTGATACCACCTTCGCTGTTTGAATTGACATGCAATTGACAGCTTTATATGAGAGCATGAATACCTCATTCCATTAACCAAATCCTTCAATTCCAGGGTCATCAGTGTTGTATCTTTGGCCAACCACTAAATTCACCCCAAAGCTCCGTCTCTGCATCAAGGGTTCTGTTCATGAATTGCCTCATTTGCACTTGAATTTCTCACAGGTTAAATGGAGCACAGTACAGTGCTATGAAATTTACACCAATTTGATACCCTTGAATACAGATTGCTGGTAATGCAGTAGACACTTCGTCGCGCCTCTTAAAGACCTGTGGAAATCAAAGGAAGTAAGACTAACTTAAGACAGAAGGAATTTAAGCAGTCTTTTTTTTTTGGTAAAGGTCTGACAGATATGGGTTTAAGTTGCTTCTATTCTTTTTTCTATTTCATTTTCATAGTTCTAAAATACAATTGTATTTGTACAAAGCTAATTTTTTGCCATAAATCCACCTTTCCACTTTTTCCTGTATATCCTAGTTGACCAATGTTGCCACCAATGTACTGCATTTTTCTTATATGACAAGAGTTGTGGATTAAATATTTGTGTGTCCCTCTCTAACCTTTATGTGTCCTTGAAATCAGGCAAATTTCCCCCGTATCTGTTGACTTATAATACAAATCAGCTCTATGGGGAGAATGTAATTAGATTCTGGAAATCATATTGTTTTTTTCAAGAGGCAACTGGAATTTGTTTTGTTTTTCCTTGAAGACGTTTTGCTTCTCATCCAAAAAGCTTCTTCAGTTCAAGTTCAATTGCCCCTTGAAAAAGCACCTTTGGAACAACTATGACCTGGGTGACTGAGAATCTCCATAGTATTGTTCTAACGCTTTACTCAAGATATGCATCTGATCAAGGTAGAACATTTTTTTATTGTCTGGTGATGTGATGCACTGAGCATAGCCAGTGACCCTGTTTCCTGGGTCAAGACATAGCAGTATGGGGTGCTGAAAAGCATCAGCTGAGGTTTTGCCAATGGTTTTATATCTGTAAGCAAACATCTTCTAGAAGGGATCCTCTGTTTTAGGACATAGCTTCTGCAAAGTTGAGGGTGATGTGTGGCAAAAGAGGAATGAAGATATAGGGAAGATAGCTGCCTTTAGCTTGGTCTTCTCTAATTTCCTGCTGACCTCCAAATGGCTGAGATTTCTTGGCAAGATTTCAGAAGAGGTTTGACCTTGACCACTTCCTTGAGCTGAGAGTGTGTGACTGGCTGAAGGTTGCACCCTACTTGGTCATGGTCTTCCTCCAGTTTCTAGCTTCGTACCTTCTTCATTATACTAAGTGATGTACATGTGTACATATACATATACCAAAAAAAAAAAAAGAGATACATGGCAGTTGGGAGAAACCACAAAATCATCTGTTAGTGCAATCAGGGAAAGACACTGTCACACACCCAGGACCCCAAGTTCAAGAGCATTCAGGTTGAAGAAAGCAGCTGGAGGAAGTGTGAGCTCAAAATGGGAGTAGAAGAATTTGTGGACGCTAGGAAGTTACCTAAATGGCCCTGGTCTGGATTTCTTCTGCCATTCCCTTCATGGGACAAAGCTGTGCAGCCTTTTTCACCTTCAGGCTGCTTGGACATCATCTGACATTTTCCAATTGACCACATTCTGGCCTCTTTTGTAAACCACTCCAGAATGATATACTTGAAGGTCACAGTTTTTTTTCTTTGGAAAAGAAACAAGTGCCTTAGTGGGAAAACACTTCCTTTCCGGACAACTCCAGAAAAGTCAGGGAAAGATACTCCTGGCTGAAATTCCATAAAGACACTGTCAAGCAGAGTAGGAAGTAATGAATTATAGTATGTCAAATTGGCAACATTTCCATTTCTCAGGAAATCTTGTGGGGATTTTGTACATTATTCATTCATTCATTCATTCATTCATTCATTCATTCATTCATTTATTAAACATTAAAACAATAAATAAGGGCCGTAAATTTGAAATTCAAATAAAATAAAATTAAGCAGGATGGAGAGAGAGGGAGCAGAGTGCACACAAGGAGGAAGTGGGGCATTATCTACTCCAACAGCCACCTCCAACGTGCTACCCTCCCATTGAGGCCCCAGGCTAGTTGACACAGTCTTGTCTTAAAGGCCAAAAGGGTGGAAGAGGATCTGACCTCAGGGGGCATAATGTTCCATAATGCAGGAGCCATGGCAGAAAAGGCTCTTCTTCTAGACCTTCTAGATAGCTGAAATTCCTTGGCTGATGGGGTCCACACCATACTCCTTCTGCTAGCATGGGTGGGGCAGGGTAGTCCTATCAGACTGAGCCAGTTTCTCAGATAGCCTGACCCATGCCATGCATGGCTTTAAAGATGATAACCAGCACCCAAATGCCACCCATGCACAAAAAAAAAATCTCACACGTCTTTCTCAGAAGAAACTGCAAAACTCTTTTATGTCCAGAGCTCCAGAATTCTGAGGAAGTGGACAGAATCTCTGCAGCAGTGAACACTTGTAACCTGGACCTACGCCCCTACCAGTTGGGGAAGGCTTTCTGGAAAATGGCATGTGACTGGGTCCCAGTGGTGATTAATGCCAGTTTTGCTGGCCTTGAAAGATGTCATCATTGGATCCTACCCTTTTTTTAAAATCACTTCTGACCAGTCTGTAACCCAAATCCCTTCAGGTCTCATAGAAGGATGATGTTAATTGTGTAATTGCCATCCTCTCCTGTGTGTATTTTTATCCCACATTTAGTATTTTCTTTTACTATAAACGACTCAAGGCAGTGAACATCCCTAATACTCCTTCCTCCTCCTTTTTCCCCCCAGTACAAAAGTCCTATGAGATGTGATACTTAAGAGAGAGTGACTGGGCCAAGGTTATTACTTGGATTTCACATTTCATGGGAGTTTATTTATTTATTTATTCAATTTCTATAGCTGTCCAGCTCAACCAAGAGACTCTTGAGCTACTAGCAGTTACTACTAGATTGAGACAAGGAAAAAAAAAAGCTTCACTTTAAATTAATTTCAATTGAGCATTTTATAAGGAAAGAAGTTGTTTGTGTGTGTGTGTGTGTGTGTGTGTGTGTGTGTGTGTGAGAGAGAGAGAGAGAGAGAGAGAGAGAGAGAGAGAGAGAGAGAGAGAGAGAGAGAGAGAGAGAGAGAGAGAGAGAGAGAGAGAGAGAGAGAGAGACAGCCTTGAAAAGAAGACATTGTAAAGTGGATATCTACAACCTCTGAGAATTAATAAGCAGGCCCTCTGTGAAACTCTCAGTACGCTGCTGTGAAAATAAACACCAAACTGTATGCTTCTTATGTTGTACAGAGCAAAGGATGGCACACATTTCCAGAAGCATAATATTTATTTTTGCATTTAAATTTCACACTTCAAGAATATTAAATAAATAGGATGAAAGCTGTTGAACCTGGCACAAGGTTCCCAAGCTGCAGTCTCTAAGTAAAATAAGCGGGATAGAATGTAGGCTTGACCTCAGATGAACATTCACTCAATCTCCAACTATAACTTTTTAAACAGTATCAGGAAGAGGGTTGAGCAGCTTTATGAATGCTAATCTTGGAAATGGTTAAAGCTGCCAATAGCCAATATAAAAAAGGTCATAAATGCCCTTGGACTTGTCTCTCCGTTCATTATGTTGTTGGTTCTAGGTTTATGTGAAAATCTCTTAGAAGGAAAATGCTAAAGAACCAGTAGGCCTCCAGATGTGGATTAGCTGCAACTGCTGACATTCCTGACCATGGACCAATCTGGTTGAAGGCATCTGGGAACTGTGATGCAGAAACATCTGGAGGCCTATAGGTTTCTCATCCCAAAATCTCATAGCCTTTCCTTAAGGATCTTGTGTGTTGAATTTTCCTTCTTCCCACTGAGATCAGAAATGTCTGGTTTTAGAATTATACCCTATGTTATGTAGAAAGCTACTCAGAGCCCACCTCAATACATTGCACTGGTTTACTTCAATCATGGCTTGTTGAACAAGCCAAAGTGCCTTGGTTCCGACAAATATGAAACCATGACTGAAAAGCTGTAATGGCTAGATTCACTTAGGTAAAACAAACCCTGTTATGGCTGAGTATGAATTCAACCAGTAATGGCACCCGAGGCTCAGAGTGTGTAGAGCATTCAAGCAGCCTTAATGGGCAATTACGTTGTAATAATTGTAGAGCTAAGTTAATACTGATCATCCATAAGGGAAATACTCAAAGAAATCAAATCTTACATTTGAATGAGATCAAATTCCAATTAATATCAATAACATTTCTTCTTCAGCATTAAGCCCAAACATGGAACAGTTTCAGGCCAATTTTAGTTTGCCCAGATGACAGCCTGTATCTTTCAATTTCATGTAATTTAATGTAATTTAATTTGAGCTGTTAACATCCAGCCTTCAGTGTAAATAGATTCCCAGAACAGCTTACAATATAAAACTGAAATGGATAAATAAATAAAACAACAAGATAACATCAAAAATAGCAGCAGCTTCAGCTGCGGCTCCTCCAGATTAAAAGGCAGAAAATAAAAATAGATATTTTAAAGTGCCGAAAATGGAAGTAGTAGCTGTGGGGCCACCAACTGTGTTTGCTTGGAGCATCCCACAAACTGGGGAGACTCTTGCAGGATAGTTTGGTTTCATAACTCCACCAAACAAACAAACAAACCTCAAACTAAAAACAAACCACAATTTCCCCATCTTGTTTATGTTATGTTTAAAAGCTTGACAAGCTACTCTCTCCATTTTCTGTTTCTACACTATCTAATATTCAACAGCGTAACAGTTAAATTCATTATCACAAAAACACCAAACTAAAATAAAAAGTTTTAAGCCCCCCCCTTTAAACTGTAACAAGGAGAGGCTTCCCTTTAACTCTAATAACATTTTGTTCCATAGTATATAGGCTATGCCAGAGCTTACTCTCAGGATTAGATGGGGATTTGCTACTATGCACACTTGATGATTTAAATATGGGAAAGGGGTAGCAGACCACATAACACTAGGCAGCCAGGTAATAAGCCTCCAAAGCAGTAACCAGTGGGGGGGGGAAATGCCACATTCATCTTTAAGGGCCACCTGATAACAATTGCATTGCATTGTTCAATCCAAAAGTTACCAAACTATCCCTTAATGATCCCAAAAAGAGGGATGCATCTGCTTGATCAACTGAAGATAACAAAGATCCCCTATCCTCCAATATAATATAAAAGTCCAGTGCTAGTGGGGGATCGACAAGGACCTCAGAACATTTCTTTCTCCTTGATCACTCATTTTTGTATTCAGTCCAGATACTTTCAGTTCCTACTCATTCTTGATCTTCTTATTTGACCACCTACACTCTTTAAGCCTCCCGTTCCCATGGAATTCTACTTACTTGCCTATTTCTCTCACTTACTTCCATACTGAAGAGGATAGAAGAATGCTTACACACACACACACACACACAAAGTTTTGCTTTCTTTAACATTCACCTTCAGTTAACATTCTAAGCAAATACACAAAAGTTCACATCTCCTTTCCCTAGCTTTTTTTAATTATATTTGTACAACTTGCCTAATTTCCTTTTCTGTATTAAGTATAACTACCTTGGATTTTGACAGACTTCAGATCTTGTTGCATATTATAATCTATGCAACATTTGCCAGAAATCAGTCTGGTTCTGAGTCAATGATATGACATTGTCTAGATATAGCTCCATAAAATCCTCATACTATTAAACATATAAATATATTAAACATTCAAAAGGTCCTCATGCATCCTTTCTTAACTCTCTGCTCAATGCTCAGCAATTCATTTATTCTCAGATAAGTATTATATCCACCACATACCACTCTTAAAGCATTCATTAGTCAATGTTCCACTCTCTATTCCAACAAAAACCTCTATAATATGTTTTCATATAGTCTACATTTAATAATAAAATTAAAGTTTGAATTAATTTTATATTAATATTATTTCAAGCTATGTTTCTTTCACTTAAGTGTTTCAATTGTTTTAATCGCTTTTATTGAACTAACACTGGTTTTTTTCTGCTTATCCTACTTCACTTTTTTTTTTAAAAATGAAATTTGTTTGTTTTATCATATGCTTGATAAAATTGTAGAATAAATTTATCCAATATGTTTCTCATATTGATACATCTGGAGCTGCCAAACAGCAAGCATCTGGCCTCCATATTCCCTGATTGCCATGAATTTGCTCATTGTCACTTTTTAAATCAGAAGTCTTCAAAATATCTTCCCTGGCACACTTTAACTAATCTTCTTGGTTTTTTTTTTCATGTATCCTGACTACTTTTTCCTTTGAATAGAATAGTGCTTCTCACTGGCTGGAAGAATATAATTGTTTTTTCTCCGTGCCAGTGTTTCTCAGTCTTGGCAACTTCATGCACGGATGCTAGCTGGGAAATTCTGGGAAGTGAAGTCCATACATCTTAAAAGTTGCCAAGGTTGAGAAACACTGGTACAGAGAAGAATAATTGTCTAATTGTATTCTCCCAAACAATACACACATCATGTCATGTAGCAAACTATTTTCATATTTAATTTTTTTTCCAGTTGCCCTCTCTATACCTGCAGCCTTATCATTTTTCAACATTCACAGTCTTTATGGTTTCTTTTTCATAATTTTTCTTGCATACTAACTCTTGTGTCCTGAGCCTGCAAAAGCAGGCTCGGGACGTTGCATTGGTCCCGGGCATTCCAAAAGCTGCCTGGGGACCAGACAGAGCGGCGCCGGCCTTGAGCTCATGTGCAACACGCAAAAACGCTCTGTTCCTATTGGTTGACACTGTCCGGGTTTCTAGCCATATAAAAAGGCCTGCGTGCCTTTTGCTTTTGCTTGGTTGTTGTAGAAGGATAATAAAGTGTTTGTTCAGCATTGCCAGGTGTCTTCATCATTCGCACGTGAACGGAATACACAACACTGGCGACGAAGGTGGGATCCTTTGCAAGCTGAAACAAAAGATTTGAGGACTTACCCAGGAAGTCCTGAAGAGGGGAAGACGGTGTCTGAACAGTGTCCCAGCCTGCCAGTACAGCATCGCTGGAGGTTGAGCTTGGCTAAAGGACCCTTTCCTCAACAGCAGCTTGTAGAGGAAGCGAGTGGTGAAGATAGTAAAGCTTACGATGTCGAAGATTGGCCGCTTGACTGATTTTGATGTTTCTCACCCAGAAAGATGGAATTCCTATGTAGCATGGGTGGAGAATTACTTACGAGTAAATCAGATTAGAGAAGACAGCCTGAAGGCAGCGACTCTTTTGTGTGCCTGTGGAGAAGAAGCTTTTGACATCGCAGAAAATCTGGTGGCCCCGGTACCTCTGGAGTTAGTAACATATGCTGACTTGAAGAAAATGTTGAAGGAACATTTACAGCCGAAGTTATCCATCATTGCTTGGAGGCATGCATTCAAGCAGAGAGACAAGAGGCTGGGTGAATCTGCTGCAGACTTTATTGTGGCCTTAAGGCAAGCAGCCAGACCTTGTGAGTTCAAGGATCTGGAAGAGAGGCTGCGAGATCGTTTTGTCTGTGGCTTAAGGAGCAGAGACTTACAACAAAAGATTTTTGCAAAAGAAGATGTCTCCTTCCAAGATGCGTTGCGAGAGGTGGCAGCTGAGGAAGCAGCAGGCGGGGCTGTGAAGGCCTTGCGCCTCGCCAGGAATCCTCCAGACACAGCTACCGTCCATCAAGAGGACACTCAAGAAGGATCAGAAGTGGATCCTGAAGAGGAGGTTAACAGACTTCACCAGCCAGCTGAGAGGAGGCAGAAGGGCTGTCCGGCCAAGGCCCCAGCATCGATTCAATGCTTCGGGTGCAGAGGACACCACATGCGAGCTGACTGCAGGTTTCGCTCTGCCAGTTGCAGGGCGTGTGGCAGGAAGGGCCACATTGCATCTATCTGTCTGGGTCGCCAGAAGGTTCAACCTTGGGAAGAATTGCTTCAGAAAGGTACCAGGGTCCCCAGCCAAAACAGGGTGGGTTTCTGTGCATTGCGCAGGAGCATTCAAAGGACAGGGACACACAAGCCCCTTAAGAAGAAACTTTCCATTAACGTAAGGTTGCAAGGGGTTCCCTTACTGATGGAGTTGGACACTGGGTCCGCTCTTTCTATTATTTCAATTAATACCTTTAAAAGGATTTGCAGCAGTAGTGGCCTTCGAGTTAAACTCAGGCCATCAAATCTAATACTCACTGATTTTCAAAATTCTGTGATATGTGTTAAGGGGGAGGCCACCCTTAAGGTACAGTATAAGGATTTTGAAGGTTCCCTAGATATGGTGATTGTTGGGGGTGAACGTACAAGTCTTATTGGACTCGATTTGTTCGAGGCTCTGGGAATCCAGGTAACTGGGCTGCACAGCTTGCAAACACTGGGCCTTGCAGAGGTTTGCAAGGAGTTTGCAGATGTGTTTAGTTCAGAGCTAGGATCCTACGAGGGGCCTCCCATTTTGCTACGGTTAGACCCAACCTTCATGCCCATCAGGGTTAAGCCTAGGAGGGTACCTTTTGCCCTCAAAGGTAAGATTGATGCTGAACTGGACAAATTGCTCCAGCAGGGTATTCTAGAACCTGTGGATTCAAGTCCATGGGAAACCCCCATAGTAACACCTGTAAAGGCTAATGGGGACATATGTATATGTGCAGACTATAAATGCACACTGAATAAGGCGCTGCAACAGCATGCTTATCCAGTGCCTGTGGTAAGTCACATTCTGGCCTCCCTCAAGAGGGGGCGCATTTTTGCGAAGCTTGACCTGGCACAGGCCTATCAACATGAGGCAGCTGCTGCAGAGGCCCAGACTATTGTAACTCACAGAGGGGCCTTCAAGGTCAAGAGACTGCAATTTGGGGTAAATGTAGCCCCTGGCATATTCCAAAGTGTCATGGAGAGCACACTTCGAGGTATTCCTGGGGTCTGTCTCTACTTCGATGATGTCCTCATTGCTGGGGAGTCATCTCAAAATTTAGCAGAAAGATTAAGGACTGTCTTGCTTCGTTTTCAAAAAGCAGGCCTTAAACTAAAGAAGGATAAATGTAAGATAGGAGTCCTTCTACTGACTTCTTAGGATTCAGGATTGATGCTCAAGACATTCACCCTGCTGAAACTGAATTGCAAGCTATCCAGCAGGCCCAAATCCCTAAGTCTAAGAGTGAGCTGCAAGCCTTCTTGGGGCTATTAAATTTTTACCATGCATTTCTCCCACATAAAGCTGCAGTGGCAGAGCCATTACACAGCTCTTAGACAAGCAGGCTCCTTGACAGTGGACTAAAGTCCATGACAAGAGTTTCAATGAGGTTAAGGCCTTGCTCACTTCTAATGCTGTTTTAGCGCATTTCAATGAGCAACTGCCTGTTTGCATCGTTCGGGACATTGCATTGGTCCCAGGCATTCCAAAAGCTGCCCGGGGACCAGACAGAGCGGTGCTGGCCTTGTGCGCATGCGCAAGGCGCGAAAACACTCTGTTCCTGTTGGTTGACACTGTCCGGGTTTCTGGCCATATAAAAAGGCCTGCGTGCCTTTTGCTTTTGCTTGGTTGTTGTAGAAGGAGAATAAAGTGTTTGTTCAGCATCGCCATGTGTCTTCATCATTCGCACGCGAACGGAGTACACAACACTAACGTTTGTAGCATTTGTTTCAGTTCCACTCTTTTGCGTATCACTGTCTTTCCAATGCAAACTTCTAACATTCTATAGTCACCCTTCCCTCAGTTTTGTTTCATCTAAAATAATTTCAGTGTTTTTATTTTTCATTCCATTCACTAGATTACAGACTCTTTTTTGCCTTTCCATTTTTGCCTCTGTATTTTCTCTGCCTCTTTTACTATGGACTCTTTTACTACCTTGGCCACTGTCTTTCTCTCTATTTATGCATTATATTATATATACAATATTTTTCTTGCTTTCATCATTTTTTCACTAATCATTCTGTTACTTGCATTCCCCCCTAATTAATAGCTTTCTTTATTTCCTTATTTTGCTGAGTATTTTTTTATATTACCTATTAGCATAAATAGGAAATAATTCTGTCACTCTCTGTATCGTGTGTCCTCACTCTGTTCCAACTAGCTCCTACATTTTCTTTATTTATGCCATAACATCTTGCAAGATTATTCCTCCTTCTAATACTTAATGTTTGCCACTTCCTGTAGACATGCTGCATTCACTCTTGTTTCTCTTTTCCATTTCTCTTCCCCTCCCCATAAAATGCACTCTTCATGCTGCCAATAATCTCTGATCATCCTTGCATCCTTCATTAGTTCTCAGTGCTTCATCATAAACAATCAGATCAGTCATTATTTTCGATTTGCATTAATTCCTTGCTCTGTGTACATATGAATAGACTGATGCCTAAATCACATTTTTGAAACAAAGAGTTTTTCTTGTTTGTTTTTTAGGCAGATACTCCCCAATAATCATTGTTCCAAGATGTCCCTTGTTTGGTTTCAACTCACTAACAGATTTGTTTACTTCCCTAAATTGTTGTATTCATGTTTCCCCAAACCCATCCTTGGTTCTTCCACTTTCCCAAAACTCTAGAACAAGCGTCTTCAAACTTGGCCCTTTTATGACTTGTGGACTTCAACTCCCAGAATTCCTCAGCCAACATGCCTGGCTGAGGAATTCCGGGAGTTGAAGTCCACAAGTCATAAAAGGGCCAAGTTTGAAGACCCCTGCTCTAGAATGTAATAGGCAACTGTCACCAACCTTCGGACTCTTAGTTTGATACACACCTATAACTATCTATGTTTTAAGAATTCATACCCTTTCCATTCATAATTAAACATTTACTTTATTCCCCTACATGTATTCATGAAGTCCACTTCATAAGACGTAAGTCTAATGTGTACATTAGTCCACTACCTTCATTTAGATCTGTCAAGGCTCCCTTTTGCTTAGTATCACAGACGCACAAATAACTATTCTTTTTCATTCGTTTATTTCATCATTCTTTTGTTCTTCTTACATTCCACATTGGAATCTACTACATACCAAGGTTGTCCCCAAGTGAGCCCTTAGGTAATGACCTTTGCTGCCCATCATGATTTTGGTAGAACATATTCCACATACTTTTAAGTCATATACAGGAGGTGTAGGTAGGATTATCAGCTTTATTTGTACCATATTAAATTAATTTGTACCAAATTACATTTGTACCATGTTAAATTAAGGAAAACACTGGTCAGCTTTGCCATTTTTACCCAGAATGCATCATGCATATATTATTTTATGCAAGCTAAGGCCTCTAAGCTACAGATTACTTTGCAAGCAAAAATTTTGTTACCTGCATCACACTATGCAGTATACTAACACATACTCGGGACACACGTATATTATCAAAGACAAAAAAAAAGAGAGAAAACACTGATTACAATGTCAGTATTTCTATAAACTGGACATCTGCATTATATTGTCATTTGTATACCGGATAAGAAATAAATCAAGACTGCGTATATTAAGAATCATATCATGTTCTTAATAAACTAATTGTCTTCACTGTTGAAATAAAGGATTACAGCCCTTGCAAGTATCAGCACTTAGCTTTTACTTTCAGTTGATTCACACATTTGATATGCTTTCTTCACAGCATGAAGCTGCATCACTAAGACATCTTCTCTTGGAGGGTCATGCTCTGCAGCTGCTCAGGGAAATGTCTTCTAGTTTCCCTAATTTTATTGCACCCCTGATTCAACAAAGGGTATTTTTACAAGGTGGGGAATGCAGGCAAATGGGAACTTCCTCTCACAGGTTTAAGCCCCAGTCACATGCATGCCATCCAGTTCCATCTGGAGCTGCTTTTAGCTTGCCAATATTCACTGAACGAAGAGCAAGCAAAATAAGAATAGAAGGGAAATACAGAGTAGGTTCTAGAAATGACCCAGACAATGAAGCTGCAGTCAGATCTACTGTTGTTTTCCCAGAAAATGTGAAGATGCACTATTGGACTGATCTCTGAGCTTGGTTGTTTTCCTGCAGATGTTTCATTAAGTGCTCTAGCACTGATGGTGTTACCTAGTGTGGTAATGAAATGTCTGCAAGAAAACAAGCAAGCTCAGAAGGACTCCACAGTTCAGCCCTGAACCACAAATGATCTCTTCTTTTCATAGGCTGACTCTGCTGCCATTCTCTGCCCAAGGCTACATCCTATAAACACAATCTTACTCCTGTGGATTTTGTTTGTTGGGTTTACATCTCATCTCTTTTTCAGAAGCTTAAGGCCACTTAGCATGGTTATGTTTCACTTTTGACATTCCTACAACACCAACCCTATAAGAGAGAGAGAGAGAGAGAGAGAGAGAGAGAGAGAGAGAGAGAGAGAGAGAGAGAGAGAGAGAGAGAGAGAGAGAGAGAGAGAGAGAGAGAGAGAGAGAGAGAGAGAGAGAGAGGTCCAAAGTCAATCTATTAATCAATAGTAGTAACTGTGAGAGGGATCTTGGAGTCCTAGTAGACACTCATTTAAATATGAGCCAGCAGTGTGCTGCAGCTGCCAAAAAAGCCAACACAGTGCTAGGCTGCATTAACAGAGGGATAGAATCAAGAGCACGTGACGTATTAATACCACTTTACAATGCCTTGGTAAGGCCACACTTGGAATACTGCATCCAGTTTTGGTCGCCACGATGTAAAAAAGATGTTGAGACTCTAGAAAGAGTACAGAGAAGAGCAACAAAGATGATTAGGGGACTGGAGGCTAAAACATATAAGGAACGGTTGCTGGAATTGGGTATGTCTAGTTTAAAGAAGAGAAGGACGAGGGGGGACATGATAGCAGTGTTCCAATATCTCAGGGGATGCCACAAAGAAGAGGGAGTCAAGCTATTCTCCAAAGCGCCTGAAAGCAGGACAAGAAGCAACGGATGGAAACTAATCAAGGAGAAAAGCAACCTAGAACTAAGGAGAAACTTCCTGACAGTTAGAACAATTAACCAGTGGAACAACCTGCCTCCAGAAGCAGTGAATGCTCCAACACTGGAGGTTTTTAAGAAGAGACTGGACATCCATTTGTCTGAAATGGTATAGGGTTACCTGCCTGAGCATGGGGTTATGGGGTTGGACTTGATGACCTCCAAGTTCCCTTCCAACATTATTATTATTATTATTATTATTATTATTATTATTATTATTATTATTATTATTATTATTATTATTATTTTTATTATTTTCTGTGGCAAAGGCTGGACTTTGATCAGAATCTTCCACACTGACATGATGACTAATTTTGATGATATATCATCCCAACTATACAGACCCAGACACTACCAGATAGTGTACCAGTTATTATGGTATGAACATCAAAAGCTCTTACAGGAGCCTGACATTTCTACGAAGGTGTTTAGTAGTTATCTTTTCTCACCCACTTGAAAAGAAGCTAAGCAGGTCACCAATATGTTTTTCAATCATGCTGAAAGTGAATTTTAAAAGGATGGGTTTAGTTGCACTTTTGATTTTGCAGTCTACTTTAAGAGAGCCTCTGTGGTTGCATTTGATTCACTGTTCTCCAAAGTTACTTTTAATTTCAGTTAGGTGTGGAACAATCAAGAGGAAGAACTAGTCAGCATATGGCTTTGGCAGCCAGGCATTTCCAGTGGTAAAATATCACTTTATGGTTAAAAGAAAACAAAAAATGGTAACTGCACAGCCTTGCAAGAATCCACTTCTAACCTGGGAATTAGGAAATCAATGTCCTACTTTATTCCTTTATTTAGAATATTTGTATCCAACTCCTCCTGCGCTCAAACAGAAAACATTGTTCATACCCAAACCTATTCAGAAGATAGCATTATTATGATTTTAAAAATTAAGAAGTGCCAATAGGGTTGTATTCTGTATCTCTTCTGACAAAATTTCCACAGAACATTCAAAGCAGTTCCAGGAACAAAATCAGATCTGAATAATAATACAAGATGGCCTGGCCTTGATTGATCATCAATTCAAGTACATTATCTATCAAAGCAAAGTCTATCACTGACTGTACTTATTCTGAGTTTGAAGCCACTTCCTCTCTTAAATATCTTCAAGAGATATTTCCCAGTACCAACTAGCAATCATCATACTACTTAATGCAGTCACTCAAGTTGGGCAGAGATCAAATGAGAGCATGCACACATCTTCAAGTCTCACAAATTGCGACACATCCAACAACACTTGACCAGACAGTGCTTAGGACATCTCTACAGATAGGTCAGCGTTAACTATGAGATCTAAATTACGGCAGTAGTGAAGAACTGTACTCTCAAAATGCCCAGCAAACACATTACAGTGTGGTTCAAAGCCATGTTTTTATGCTAGAAACACCCCCAAGTTGAGAATACCGAAGAATATCAAAAGAGACAATCGCTGTTTAAAACTGTGCTTATTTGATTTAATTGCTCTTAAGGTTATCTAGATGAATAGAAACGTTTGCTATATTTAAACTGTTAATTTCCTTGGTATTGTTTATTGTTTGTGGGGATGGGGAGTATACACTCAAACAAGCATATAGAGGACACATATATATACACATATAGAGAGAAAGAAATGACCTGTCTTAAAAAGTTTAATGATACCTAGGAAGCAGTCATCTGCTTCTTTGCTCTGGCAGTTTCAGCTGCCTGGAGGACTTGGGTTATTGGAATGATTGATCACTGTGCTGCACACCATGTGTTAAATGGTATTAGAGCCGAGTTATCTGCTTACTTGTCTTTTTGTACTATGCGCAGAAGGTAGCCTTTATTTCAGGTTTTATGCACAGACTGTGCTAACATGAGCACTGTATACTCTAGGCTTACAGTACACAATTTTTCTTTTTAAATAGGAATACCAAGCACATCCTAGACCTGCTGCAAATGTTGGAAACTGGGCCCACCGAAGTGAGACAATTCGCATAAAGGCATGACGTATTGTCGCACAGTATTATATGATCCAAGGAAATGCTGAGACTGTGTTTTGATCCATATGGGGATGGTGACTTGACTAGATTCAGAAGTGCTTGGATAATATCAGTGGGATTATGCCTTGTATCAATGAACAAGCAAATAATGGGTCAAGGTGATTGCCCTGGTGAGCAAGATCAGCTTTAAAACGTATATATTGGATGTTATTTTTTCTACAATGACTCATTGGACAAGACACATAAAATAATAGGTTGGAAGGGACCATTCAGACCTTTTTCTCAGTGCAGAATCTAAATTACACCATCACTGACAGATGGTTAGCCATCCTCTGCTTGAATGCATCCTTTAAAGAGCTCTTACTGTTAGAAGACCTTTCTTAATATGTAGACAGAATCTGCCTTTGGAAGCATCTTCCATGTCTCCTTGTGGGATGACAAAGGACAAGTTCAGCTGTTTGATCAGCATTATTATATCTCCCTCAGGTTTCCCTTTTCCTTCAATCTCTTCTCCTAGGATAGCATTTAGTCATCCCTATTGCTCTTTTCTGAGTTGGTCTCAGCACTGAACTAGGAGCTCGTTGTGTGTACTAACTTCATAGAAAGAGATTATGTTGAAGAGATCAGGACATTTCCAATTGTGAGGGCTCATAATATATGCCAATGAGCATTGTAATGAATGTTAGATCCTCAGCCACAAGTGTACAAAAACCAAGGGATTTTTAAATAGTTGTTGGTAACTGGCAGAAGAATCTGTCAAGGGACTTCAGAGAAGCACAAAGGTCTTGCAATCATAATTCTGAGCATTCTATTCATAATGCTTCATCCTGCAACTTGTTCATGTTATCTGAATATCTGGCTGGGGCCTATGGAAGTTGCTATCCCACCCTAAGAAGTGGGTACGAGGTTGAGGGAGACAGCTCCAAAGCATTATTGTGCACTGTAATCATTAAAAGACTGTGTCAACGCTGCTAACATCGGATGTTCTTGCTTTGACAACAGATGGAAATGCAGCCATTTTTCTCTATTGCTTTTAGAGTTAGTTGATGCTGGGAGGGGGAATGTGGATGAGAGTCCAGCTAGTCATAACAATAATAACTCAGCCGTGGGAACCCAAGGTCATTGGGCCCAGAGTTGATAGAGTTTTGGCGAGGGGCTGGAGAACTGGGGAGAAAACCTGTGCTTCAAGCTAATTGGGGTATGTGATTTATGACTGTTTATTTATGACTGTTTATTGGAGGAGGGAATTGTGTTTTGATACTTTGTACCCAGGGGAGTGGAATATAGTTTTTGGTTCCGAATATTTAGTGCCGAAACTTTGTTTTTCGAATAAAAGATTCTTTAAGGTAAACAATGCCTCAAAGTTCTTTTGAAGAGTTTCATCTGTCGGAACCATGATAGACTGTGTGTCAGCCAATGTAGTGTAGTAGTTGAAATGAAAGGCAAGGTCTGGAGAGATCCTGATTCACATCTATGCCATTCATTATGTAATTTTAGACCCACTTAATCTATTTTAAGGCATTATTGTGAGGACAAAATGGGCTATGTAATCCTAAGATTCTTAAAAGAAAAGGTAAAAATAGAAGATGCTAATGATAGTAGCAGCAACAATTGTAAACCAATGGCTCTGGGATTAACAATTTAGTTAATGCATTTTGTATCACTGATAAGCCATTTGCAGTTGAGTAATGTTATTTTGCACTTAGAAGAGAGTTTACCTGACTATTGCTGACTAGGAAATTTCACATTATTCAAATAATTATGCATTTTTTAAAAAAATTAAATTTTTAGGGGGTTCAGATTAAAACTAGAAAAACTGTGGGAATGGACTTCAAAAAAAGCATCGCAATACATGAAATGTTGCAATGCTCAAATGATATCCTATAGTAACAGTTTTTTCTCTGAAGTCTTATTTTGTTTTTGTTCTTTTTGATTAGTAAACTCAGTAAATAAAATCATCACTATATCTTGCATTTACACCTAGGAGCCAACTTATAATATCTGTGCTTCCTTTGTACCTACCAAGCCTATTGCTGAAAATTGGGAGAGGATATAAACTAGAACATTTAATAAGACGAAGTGTTAGGAATTCTCTTAAGGGGAATTTGTTGGTCACTTATTGATCCTACCTAGAACTGAGATCACTCCTGGGATCTACTTTCCTTTCTTTTAGAACCTTGAGATCCATCGTTCTCAAATCCAACCCATGGATCAGAAGAACACTCACTGAGTTGACAAACTGATATTTGTTTTCAGTTCTGCAAATGATGTTCAAACATAAATCCTTCCAGGCGCATACACTCCTATTCCCTTCTCAGATTTTAAAGATTATTACCACATTTCAACAGTCTTACAAAGGAAGAAAAAAAAAACAGAATTTTGCTGTCCTTATTATTGAATACCTGGGAGCTGAAGACCATTGGTGGTCTTCTGCCAGTTTCTGGAAGTCTCTCAGCATATCCCAGTCTAATTTGCCTGCTCATGATAAGAACAGCCACGTCAAACAGCCCATTGGTTAATATTTATTTCTTAGATTCATATCCTGCTTTTCTTCCAGGAGTTAAGAGCTCTGTAGTGTTTCTGCCTCCATTTTTCCCTGCAATAGCAATCCTGTGATGTTGGTTGGCTGACAAATAACAACTGGCCCCAAATCCATGGCACGTGAACACGAGGTTCTCCAGTTCTACTTGAACAGCTTAATTTCTACACCATACTGGTTGATCTAACAAGACCACAAAAGTAGACTGTCTCCAGTCTAGTGGAGATGACAGTCACTTACAATCTTTCTCTTAGGTTGAAATCACAAGCATCCCCAGGAACATTTTTTTTGGGGGGGGGGTTATTCCAGTATTAGAGAAAAAGCTTCTACCAAGCCTTAAAATGGGGTGACTGTGGAGTTTCCTTTAGTTACATTTGGTTTTATAGTTGGAGGCATTACATTTATAGTCAGCTATGATTTTTTTATGTTTACTATTTTCCTTTTATTTGTTAGCTACACAGAGTTGTTAAGGATTTGTGTGGCCTTGAAATTGGATAATAAATGAATAAAAATAACACTCTGACCCTGAAGAGAAAAATCTCACATCAGAACTGCTTTCATAAATGTCTCCCATCAGAGCTTTCCAAGCTGGTTTTCTCCAATGCTAAAAGTCCCATGACCCAAAGGATTGACCAACTGACAGACTGACAAACATAACAAATAAATAAATAATCATCCCTTGAGTCCAGAATCCTCCTGAGTTTCCAATATTACAATGCTGCAAACTGGTCTGTGATCTAGATAAATATCTATCCATTGATTTCAGTGGAAGATTTCTGTCAGAGAGGAAATGACAGTGAGCAGGATAGTTCTCCCTTCTTTCTACTTGGTTGGGCACTGAGATAACAATAGACTCCTATGTCACATCGCTGGAGACATCTGCTTCTACTACTCTGTACCATCTAGCTCCTAGGAAGTTATTCATATCCTAGAACAGTGATGGCGAACCTTTTAGAGACTCAGTGCCCAAACTGCAACCCAAAACCCACTTATGTATCATTGGGTGCCAGGTGGGCATGGCCCATTGGGTGGGCGTGGCTGTGCTGATAATGGCAGACTGGGTGGGAGTAAAAAGTTCAATCAATTCCAACTTTGCGAGATCTTTTTTTTTCCCCACGAGAAATTGAAATTGATTGATTGAACCTTTTTTTTTGCACACGGCAGCAGAGGCCTAAAGTGAAAAGGTTTTATAAAACCCAGCTGAAGGACTAGGACTGGGGCGACGGCGTGTGTGCCCACAGAGATGGCTCTGTGTGCCACCTGTGGCACACATGCCATAGGTTCGCCACCACGGTCCTAGAATATTGCTTGATTTTGATAATACATAATGGAGACCAAACTAGAGTTAAATTCAGACCAGTATACTGCTAGATATTTACAACCAAACTGGGTGAACCCCTTTTTGTTTAAAGAGGACTTGGACACTATATAAGGTAAACAAAATTGGCCTGCCTTTTACCTATTATAAATCCAAGGATTTTTACTGGTGGTTTGATTGAGGTTTTTAACATTGTCATTTGACTTCTGTATTTTCTTGAGGAGGATAGCAAATTCTGGAGAGAAATTCATTGATTTAGAAATCATGAAGGCTATTAAAACCTGATTGCTTTTTTTTCAGCATCCTTGCACTGTCCAAGTCTATATTTGTTTACCAGAAACCCCAGATGTTTGTGTAAGTGAACCATCAAAAAGACGGGGTTCATTTTCAGAAGTCAATCTATGATCATCAACAGCGCTCCATGGCATAGGACTCAGTTATTTACAGGACCGCCTAATGCCAGTAAATACCTCTCACCGACCAGTTCGCTCCCATAGGGAGGGCCTCCTCAGAGTGCCATCAGCTAAGCAATGTCGGCTGGTGGCGCCCAGGGGGAGAACCTTTTCTGTGGGGGCACCGACGATGTGGAACGAGCTGCCTCCGGAACTCCGGACATGTCATGATCTCCGCACCTTCAGAAGATAATTGAAGACTTATCTCTTCAATCAAGCCGGCCTGGCCTAGAGCTCCTCGGGTTTTTATGTAATTTAAATTAAGTAGTTAGGGTTTTAGTATGGGATTTTAATTTGGTTTTTAGTACAGCCTAGGTTATTTAATTCTGTTTTAAATATTTATTATTGTTATGTTTTAAATTTGGCTGTAAACCGCCCCGAGTCCTATGGGAGAGGGGCGGTATAAAAGTTTACAAAATAAATAAATAAATAAACAACCCTTTTCAAGCCCCAATTAGGGTGTATTTGGCAATAGGGTGAAAATTCTGTAGGCAAGCGGACACCGTGTGTCAATCAAGTTGGACCTTAAGCCAGGCTCCTGCATTTTAATTGCAGCTTATGTTTTACAAAACTGAAAACATTGACTTAGGAAGTGTTAGTCTTAGTTCCAAACTGTAGCTTGCTCAAGCAGATGCTCTCCAGATGTGTGGAGACTACAATCTCAAGAATTCCCAGCTACCCTGTGGCAGGAAAATTGGGAAGCTATCCTGACATACCTAGAGAATATCTGTTTAGGGAAGGCTGACCCAGAAGAATAGAGAATAAATTACTACATCTTTAAATGATGAAGGTTTACTTTAAAAAGCAAATGGAGAGAGGGAGGGAAGGAAGGTGAGAGAAAAAACAAAGAAAGAGGCAGAAGATGATGATGCAGAAACAAAGGCAAGCAGATGGCTAAAGATGAAGGTCACACCAGATTGAGAAGTTTGTCAAAATGTGATGACATAGGTAATCTGTAAACTGTTATTGCACCTAGCTGGAGGTGCTGAAAAACATTTTGAAATTACAAAAAAACACTGGAGTCACTAACGCACCAGCAGGAATAATCGCCCGGAGTGCTTCTGCTCTATGGATGAATGCCAGATGTGCAAAGCGACATATCTGGAATTAATGATATTAAACATGCTTTCCTTTTATGCTCAATAATAACTCTATTATGATTGATACAAACCGCAGACACTTTATCTAGTACAAATGGAATCGTCTGTCATTGACTATATTAAATCATCAATTTCTGCATGATGAGGATCGTTTAGGGTAACTAATCATCTGTCTCGTTCTGAAGTCTTTAAGGCTGATCAGATAACGTTTTGAATACTGCCTGAGCAGCCATGACAATCTAACCCTTCCATGTAAGGATTGAGAGGGGCCCATTATGCCGTCAAGGCGAGTGGAAATATCGCAGTTCTTTCTCTACATAATACCCTGCTGTAAATAAATCATTCTCCACCGCAAACTTTATTGATCACAAGCACTTCCATGCTTGTGTCTAGTGAAGTCTCTACAGAATAAAAGGCTGCTTTATATTTTGTCTTGTCAAAATATTAAACGGCTCTGTCAAACAGAGTCAGGCTTGCAGCAATGGGGTAATTCTGCCGGAGCTCTTCTCATTCCCTCTTCCTATCTCAACTGCCAAGCTTTACAAAGCAGGGTGGGCTTTCCCCCCTCCTTCCCCCCTCTTTTTTTTAATAAACTTTCCAATTATAGTCTCGTAAGATTATGAAGCCTTAAGATAAAGTGTCCTAATTTAGAGAAGTGGAGTAGTGAACTACCAGGGAGCAGCTGTTAGATAAAGCATTTTGCGCAAGGAGAAGATAACCTGGCTTATTTATATACACACAACATTAATGGGGAAAGGAAGAGACCCTTTATTTAAAAAAGAAAAAGAAAAATCTATTATTTTACTGGGCCAATGTCTGGGAAATACATTGTTATAATTTGAGTGCAAAATATTTACTATTCATACATAAAATATTTTAATATAATGCAAAGGGTGACGCTCTTTTTTTTTATCTTTAGTGTTGGATTCTGCATTTTCCTAATTAGACAATGTGTTTTAAAAAGCACCTAAAGCACATGGACACACACTGGCACAAAAGACACAGAAAGACACACTTAATGCTGCCTTTTCTGTGGCAGGTCCTAGAACAGGGGTTCTCAACCTTGGCAACTTTAAGACTTGTGGACTTCAACTCCCAGAATTCCTCAGCCAGCAAAGCTGGCTGAGGAATTCTGGGAATTGAAGTCCACAAGTCTTAAAGTTGCCAAGGTTGAGAACCCCTGTCCTAGAATGATCATGTGTGTCTGATCTTTTGGCTTACCTGGGCCACACTAAGTGAAGAGGAATTGTCTTGGTTCAGTTATAAAACATATAATATAGTTAATGGATATAAACTACATAATAATGTTAAAAATTTATTATCTTGTTGAGTCACATTACTAGCTGGCCAGGGCCACATGCTGCCCAAGGGCTGTGGGTGGGACATGCCTATCCTAGAATTAGCAGCAAATTGCCCTAAGTCTGGAAGAAGCCCCCTCACACACACTTTTTATAACAGGATGGTGCTCAGATCACATCTTTTCACCCAGAACTTTTACAGTTTATGATTGACAGTTTCAGAGTACACATGGGTTAGTCAGCAATATCAAAATGGTCAATCAAGCCCCCATCTCTCTTTAATATGCATATGTGTAAGAAACAGGCTCATTCTGATACTTTTGGCTCCTCCTCCTGAGGTCTCTGTCCATTTATTTATGTACGATAGGTAGTCCTTGACTCACAACTGGGACCAGAATTTCTGTTGCTAAGTGAAGCAGTTTAAGTGAGCCCGATTTCACGATCTTTTTTTGCTGCAATTGTTAAGCGAATCACTGCAGATGTTAAGTGAATCACACCATCATTAAGCCAAGCCAGCTTCCCCCATTGACTTTGCCAAAAAGTCAACTGGGACGATTGTGGATGCAGACCACATACTCCAAGACACTGCAGCCGTTATAAATACATGGTGGTTGCCAAATTCAGATCACGTGACCATGGGGATACTATGATGGTTGTTACGTGTGACAATTGTGGTGGAATCTCCAGTAGAATGAGAGGAGTTATGAAGAAGGGGCCAAGCTTAAAATCCTTGCACAGTAGAAAGCAGTACAGGTCTTACCTCCCCCTGAGTCCCTGAAGCCTTATTTGACCATTCCTAACAGGATGCAGCTGGCGAGATTCTTGTAAATAGGGATTGTAACAATAAAGAAGCGACTTCAATCAACCCACAGTGTGGGTTTCAGTGCTGTTGCAACTTTGAATAGTCACCAAGTGAATGGGCTATAGGTCGAGGGTTACCTGTATGTATTTGTAACTCACCTCACACACAGGTGTCCTCAGGAGCTTGTGGCTTTCCCTGGAATGATGAAAGCAATGTTGCAGTGCTCATGTTGCAAGCTCCACCCTCCATCCACGCAACTTGTAATATCGTGGGAAATGGACGTTTCATAATTTTGCTTCCTGTTAGACTATACTGGACCCAGGGCTGTTCAAAACGGGTGGCATCTAAATTTGCAAAACAAATCAGACTAAAATATCCAGACTCGTTGGATAGATAAAATAATTCTATTTTATATTATGTTGTCATTTAAGCATATGGGCTCTAGTTCTTATCTAGCTGGATAATATCTAGTTTTATATATAATTAGCCATTAGTGTTATTTTAGGCTTTTTAGCCGATGCACAAATATGTTTGCCTAGATTGGAGTCCATGACATCATTACACAGTCTCAATTGACAGTTACATGCATCTTTAATTGATAAACAGATGGATATTTAAACAGCACAGTGATATTTATATCTATTGCCAGTGAATACATAGAAAGAAAAAAAATGTTAAGGGAGGGATTAGATGGCAATGTAATGAAACGTTGTGACAATTCAAAGCTGACAATGTGCAAAAGTAAGTTCAGTCATCATTCACAAGAGTAACCTGTGATAATGGGTTTTCATCGTGGCCAAGAAAAAGAGGTTTGGGGGTACATAAAGATCTCCATAATTTTCTTAATGAATATAGGACTTTTATGCATGCCTATATCTTTCTTATGAGCTTATATTCAGCCTGTGAGTTAAATGCTACTGGCAAGTTTCCCTACAGCTAGAGAAGTCCCTTTTGCAAGCCTACAAAAAAACCAAAAAGAATTGTGGACCTCTGGCTGTAGTCCACTGTATTTTGCTTTTGGTTGGATCATTTTTGAAAACTAGCCTGGAATGGGCCAGTGCATCAGTAGCCATCCAGTTACAGCTCCTTGACTTTTTATATGTCCAGAGTCACCCAGGTTTGCCTCATAAATGGACTACCTTGTGTGTGTGTGTGTGTGTGAGAGAGAGAGAGAGAGAGAGAGGGAGGGAGGGGGGAGAGAGAGAACTCTCAGGGGGAGGTACCTCGAACACTGCATTGCCTTAGGCATCTCCTACCAGCCAATCTTCCATGAGACTATCATCTTTTGCTCCCCAGTTCTTACTTCATTTTGTTCTGAGAAAGGATCAAAAAATAATTAGCCTGCCCCCAAATGTTGCAGTTTATCAATTGAAGTTTCAATAGAGTTTATCCACTGAAGTTTCAGTCTGCTGGCCCGCCATCCTCCCTTCCATCCTCCAGACCTCACAGTCAGGCAACATTTCATGGGCTGCCGTAGAGTTGGAATCTCTAACTTTCTCTTGATTGTGGGAGATCTGATTTTGGAGATTGCATCATCACAAACAGGGCTGCCAAAGGGAGATCAGTAAGCGATGCTCCTTTCCACCGTCTGGCACAAGTCCCTCACGAACCTGTCAAGATTATTTTTAAGCAGAGATTGATCGTCCCTGACATCTCTCACCACTTAGTCTTCTGAAAGGGTACTAAACCTGTGTTTAAAACTAGACAGTTAATTGGTGATAGGTACACCAGGAAAAGTGTAAACTGCTCTCAGATGGTGGATTCCATCATAAATGGAAGCTTCCCCTCAACAGTTCTCCACAGTTCAGCTCCTCTGAGGATACAAGTTGAAATAATTTTCTTTGAATCCTGAATGATGCTGAACCAAACAAAGGCATTTACAGGTAATCCTCAGCTTAGGACCACAATTGAGCCCACATTTCTATTGTTAAGTGAGACATTTGTTGAGTGCGTTTTGCCCCATTTTACAACCTTTCTTGCCAGTTGTTCAGTGACTTACTACAGTTATTTATTTATTTATTTATTTATTTAGATTTTTATGCCGCTCCTTTCCAAAGGACTCGGAGCGGCTAACAACATAAACAAAACAAACATCTCAGCATTTAAAAAAGAAAAAAAAGCCTAAAACCAAATCTATAAAACATTTAAAAAGACCCCCCAAACACATTCATCATTCCACACAATCACAGTCATCCCCAGGCCTGCCGGCATAGATACGTTTTTAGATTCTTCAGGAAGGCCGGGAGAGTGGGGGAAACGTGGACTTCAGGGGGCAGTTGGTTCCAGAAGGTGGGTGCCACAACAGAGAAGGCCCTCCCCCTAGGACCCGCCAGATGGCATTGTTTCGCTGACGGGACCCGGAGGAGGCCGACCCTGTGCGGTCCTGTAAGTATCCTGGTCCTGTGCCATAAAGGGCTTTATAGGTAATAACCAACACTTTGAATTGCGCTCGGAGACTGATAGGCAACCAATGCAGCATGCGGAGGGTTGATGAAATGTGGGCACAACATGGAAGGCCCACAATTGCTCGCGCAGCTGCATTTTGCACTAACTGTAGTCTCCGAACACTCTTCAAGGGTAGCCCCATGTAGAGAGCTGATGTTAGTTACCCAGTAGATAAGTGAATCTGGCTCCCCCATTGACTCTGACCTGTCAGAAAGTCACAAAAGGGGATCACCTGACCTTGGGACACAGCAATGGTCATAAACATGAACTACTCGCCAAGCATTTGAATTTTGATCACATGACCATGGGGGTGCTGCAAAGATCGTAATTGTGAAAAACGGTCATAAGACACATTTTTCAGTGCAGTTATAACTTTGAACTATCACTAAACAAACTGTTGTAAGTCGAGGACTATCTGTGCTATAGTCTCTGGTTCTCATTGGTAAACACTTTATGCTAAAAAGACAAGAACCAGACTGTCATGGTTCCGACAGACAGAGACAAATAAAGCAGAACTCTGAGGCTGGCAAGTTCCTCAAAGAACATGTTTATTGATACAAAGTATCGGCATGTCAAAAGTGAAACCAAGTCTGAATAGACATGGAACAATCCCCAATACAAAGTTAAGAAATCTCATCCCTAAAGCTATGCAAGCTACTATGTTCCCCAATACATCTTCTTGGCGGACTTTTCATGAAACGCCCAGCCTGCAGTCCTGGGAGCAGCTGATGACCTTGGTTCCCATGGGAGAAAGTCTGTTTTGTCTAGCGAAGCACCAGATTAAACCCCCCTCCCTCCGTGCTATGTGTCAATTGAAAATGAGTAGAGAAAATGGCTGCAGCCATGCTCATTTTCAAAGTTGACACAGACGCTAGCTCTATTGAGTCCTTCCTTTTGATGATCATCTGGTTTTAATTTGTTCTTATTTTGTTTAAGATGAATAAAATAAATTTCCCAAGCATTTTATGGGTGTGAGAAGCTTCAAGCTTCTCCCCACCCGCTTTAATATAACCTTTGTACTTCTAAAAATCAAGAGTGTTTTTTCTAATCTGCTGATTCTTCTAATTTGAGTTGTTTGGTGGTATTTGGGGCTATATAAAGATTTGTACTTAAATAATTTTTTTAATAAATATTTTGTAATCATTCAGATAATTAATTACTTTAGCAGGAGATCTCTTGACCAACTGGAGGAAAATGGCTTCATGTGACAAAGCAGTTGTATGCATGTCTTTTTCAATGCGATTGTGACAATTTTCACTATGGGATGCTTCCTGTTTTGTTTTCAATTTATGTTCTAAAATTCCTATAACTTAAGTCTTGTAAATGCTGCTTTCAGTAAATTTCTTCTGTCGCCCCAAGATCCAGAATCACTGAGAACTGAATGGAATATAAATTTAATATTTTATTATAATATATACAACAAGATCAAATCACATCTTCCAGTTTTTAGTTGCTGTTGCCCTTCATTCTATTATTATTACTATTATTATTACTATTATTATTACTATTATTATTACTATTATTATTACTATTATTATTATCGTTGTTGTTAGTTGCACATGTGTCAAATGTGACAATGCTAGAACTCTCGAAATCAAAAAATGTCAGGGAATTTCTAGAAGCCTGGAACTCTGATAAATCAGCCAGCAATAGACACATAGACATTAACAACATCTATAGACTATGCAAAAGAGACAATCAACCAGCCCAAAAGAGAAAAAGACTCCAGCACCTCTCCACCAGTAATCAGCAGATCAGCATAGATTAGCTCCAAGGTCAACGTCTGACCAACAGTCAAGCAATACCCCAATCAAGAAACTGTCAAAGACCCATTAATAAACAGTGCAACCAAAGAATCTCTAAAACTGCCCCCACCCACCCAGACAGGCATATAAACAGACAGCAAACAGCACTCCTTACTAGCACTGATGATGTTACCTAGTTACGGTAATGAAATGTCTGCAAGAGAACAAGCAAGCTCAGAGAGCACCAAGGACCCCTTATTATCTCTCTCCTGGCCAGCTGCCGTCCAATTGGACCTCATACATGTATGAACCCAGCATTTCTAGGATGGCAATGTGCCCCTTTGAACGTGATGGGAGTTTATTTTGATTAAATTATACCTTTCAAATCTCTGCAGTTGTCACTTTGCACGTGAATCTCATCTGCCATTTTATTATTGCTTAGTCATCCAAAGGTCAGTATCTCCTCTCTCTCTCTCTGGATCTGTCTTGTCACCCCATCCTTGACAGAGGAGGCTAAGCCTGTGCCTTGTTTATTAATTCATCTAACAAATTATTTCAGCCCAGAAATGGGTCTCGGAATAACTTACCATTTAAAATAATGGAGCAACTTTCAGTTTCAGGGCCACCTGCTAGACTTCAGTTACTACCTTTGAATTTTGGCCTAGCAGTTAATCAATAGTGTTTTAAAACACATTTTTAATTTTATTGAAAGGGGGAAATCTTAACGCTTGTTATTTCCACCTTCCGCAAAGTTTTAATTCTTTCAATAGCGAAAAAAAAAAAACAGAGCCATGGGGAAAGAGAAGTATTTTCCTGATTTTGTTTTCTTTATTCTCTCGGGTCTCTGCCATCCTTAATAATCCCTACAGAGACCCTGTCCCTTTACATCAGGGGTTCTCAACCTTGGCAACTTTAAGACTTGTGGACTTCAACTCCCAGAATTCCTCAGCCAGCTTTGCTGGCTGAGGAATTCTGGGAGTTGAAGTCCACAAGTCTTAAAGTAGCCAAGGTTGAGAACCCCTGCTTTACATTATAAAGTCCTGTAACATGATATCACTGCCTTCTTTCATCTCAGACTTTTGGAGGCACTTAAAAAAAAAGTCAAGATCATAGATTTAAATCATTTTAGATAATTGCAGTTTCCCTCCACCCACCCACCCAACGGAGATGAATCAAATGGAAAAGGTATGGTAGAAATGGGTTATTATTGAATGGTGTGATGCAAAGATGCCCATCCTGAGATAACAGGGTGATATTGAAGTCCTTGAAACCTTCAGATTTCCTTCCCATCACCAATCGCCATCAAAGCATCATTCCTGCTGATTTCACAAATAGGTCCATTTTCTTTTCTTGGCAGCAATACGTGGAACTAGATGGTCACTGCCTTCTTCTAGGACAGCGGTTCTCAACCTTGGGTTCACAACCCCATTTGGGGTCACACGACCATTTTGTGGGGGTCGCCGGACACCGCGGGCCACCATTTTGTTTTTTTGTTTTTAAATTTTTTTTATTTTTTTACATTTTTTTTTATTTTTTTGGCACGCGCACCGCGCATGCACAGATCCGCCCATCGCGCCAAAAAAAATAAATAAAAAAAATTAAAAAAATTTAAAAAAACAAAAAAAAAACAAAATGGCGGCCGCAACGGGCGGATCCGCGCATGCGCGGCGTGCGCGATGGGTTGATCCGCGCATGCGCAGATCCGCCTGTCGCGGCCGCCATTTTGTTTTTTTTGTTTTTTTGTTTTTTTTAAATTTTTGTTTAATTTTTTTCCCAGCGCGCACGCACGCACGCGCGCGCCCCCCAATCGGGGTCACGGCGCGCATGGGCAGGGCAAGTGGGGTCTCAACCTGAGAAAGGTTGAGAACCACTGTTCTAGGATGTATTTCAAGTTCCCAGTCTTGTTATTATCTTATAGTCCTGCTATTTTTCTCATAAACTCCGAAACCTGACTCTGCCTAGGTTTTTGAAAGCAGTGAAACTCCCTCTCCGTGCTTTGTAGGAAAGGGAAATAATTCTATGCCTGGGAAGTAATCAAATTGGCTGAATTTGGTTAATGACGTGTCATTTAAAATTAAATTAAATCAAATGTAGGCTTTGTCCGCTCCCAGCGTGCCAAGGAAAGGCCAAGGGAGATGCCTCATTCCCCCAAAGAGGTGTTGTGCACCTCTGGATGTGATGGCACTTAATAACTGGGAAATTAAATGTGCATTCTGCTGTTCCTTTGCTTTTTTATTGAATAGGATTTGTGCATTTCCTCCCCTTCCTTGCAAAGTCCTGCAGGGCTCCTGGGATAAATAATAACGGCTGTTGAAGCAATATTGTACCTCTCCAAACATTCCTCTCTTGGTCTCTGTGTGGAGAAATCTTCGCTCTGAGCAGAATGTACGCCTGCCACTTGAAAAAGAAGCGTATTGGACAGGGAGAGGATGGATCCCTCAGAGCGATGTGGTGAGGGCAAGAGCTCCAAGCTTTGCAAAATCTTTTGCATTCTGACATCTGAAACAGGTGGTTCTCCAGTTCCTTTTGTGAACATAAGTGCTCTGTGCCGACCTTCTGCTCCTGAGCCTTCTCAGATGTATCGCCAGTAGGGAGCCGTCTGGCTGAATGTGATTTTTATGTATCTTTCAGCTAAATCGGAGGTCCTAATGCAAAAGGCATTCAATGACACCACAGGGATTTGTGACACTCCTTGTTAGGGCTTCTGAGCTAAACCAATAAATGGGCTAGAAATGACACAGGTGTGTGTGTGTGGGGGGGGGAGGTTATCCTTCTCACTGGTGACAGTTAAAATATAGATAAAGGCACAGTTAGGTTTTTGAGCAGCAGTCTTAAGTTTTCCAAGCGATTCCATCATGCCGCATAAGAGTGCAACTCCAACTAAGCTTTTGAGGTTGCAAAAAGCATATTGAGCAGAGTAAACCAAAGGAGGGGAATATTCTGAGCAATTAAGGCAGGTGCTACTGAAGAGAATGGTTCTGGCCAGAGAAGGGGGAATTAATTACCTTGTAAATCCACTCAAAAAAGCCTTTGATTATGTTGATCATAACAAGCTGTAGACAGCCCTAAAAGACCTGTAGGTGCCAACACATCTGGTCAAACTGGTGCAATCCCTGTACACAAATCCGGAAGCACGTGTATGCCGAGGTGATCAGGGATCTGAAGAATCAAAAATTGGGGTGAAGACTGGAAGAAGGAACGTCAACAATCTTCAATATGCTGACGACACAACTCTCCTCTCAGAAACCTAAAGAAGGCCTGAAACATCTGATCAAAAGGATTAAAGAAGAAATTTGGCCTCTTCCTGAACCTCAAAAGGACCAAGTTCATGACCCCTGCAAAGAATGGAAATTTCAAAATAACAATTGATGGTGAAAAGATTAAATGTGTGCCAGAATTCACTCTCCTAGGATTGCAGATTGATCAAGACATGAATGCGGTCCAGAAATAAAGCATCGAATCGCACAGCAATGACGAGCATGAATGGAGTATGGAAAAGCAAGGGCATCAGCCTGGCAACCAAATACAGATTTGTCCACGTGATCGTGTTTCTCATAGTTATCTACAGGGTGGGGTTTTTTTTTTTAATGCCTTCTAGTCAGTGTTGACTCCTGGAGACTGCCCAGACAAGACCCTTCAGGGTTTTTTTTGACTATGGGTGATTTCCAATTTAGTTTGCACTCAGCACATTCCCAGTCAGTCCCTATATTCAGATCAAAGCAAGCACACAGGTTATTCAGATCAGCTAATAAAATAATATATACTTAGATGTTTATGTATTTATGAACATCAGCAAACATCAAATACACTTAACTGGCAAAAATGGGACAAAGACAGTAAAAAAAAACAAACAAACCAGGGAATGAGATATGAACAGAGGAAAAATTACATTATCTCTTTATCTATCTGTATTTACCAAAAGGCACAGAAATGTCCAGATTCAACAGAAACAATACTCTGAGTAATTAGCAGGGACAGTCCCAAAGGGAGGGCTGTTCCAGCATTAACACTTTAATATAAATAACAGCAGCAGGATACAGTGGGACATCAAGTGATCCCTCCTTTATTCTGCACTGTAAAGGAAGCAGTTTGGTGGATGGAGATGATCAATTTTTCTCAACCTTGGAAACTTTAAGATGTCTGGACTTCAACTCCCAGAATTCTCCAGCCAGCATGGGAATTCTGGAAGCTGAAGTCCAAACATCTTAAAAGTTTCTAAGGTTGCGAAACACTGGGGATGATATATTCATTAAGATGCACACATACAGGATTTTTTTCCCCCTTGGCATAGCACAGAGAGCTTCCTTTTTGTGACTTTTTTTTTTTAAATAGCTGAAAGGCAGGCAGGAAGATCATTTTTTTTTCTTTACATCATGCCTTTGCAGAACAACATTTTCAGGGAGACTCCCAAAAATCAATTAGTCCCGCCTGCTGTCTTCCTAACAGGGATGTTTTTTGAAACGGGTATTTCCTGTTTGAAGCAGTTGGAGCCCTTTTCACTTGAATGCAAAGCCAGCTTCTGAATCTCCAGCTGGAGAATGTAAGAAACCACTTTTCTTAACTCCTTAAATGGTTTTGTGGTCCTCATAACTTTCTGTAGCAGGTGCCCCTGTTGCATCTTGTGGCTTTAAACTTTATGATGTATTGATGTGTTTTATGGATTTGGTAAGTTTTCTTTGGGGGACATGATTAGCTGGAAAATGGGCTAAAATAGCAAGAAGGAATAGACAAGTCTCTTGTGACACTGTTTTGACAAAAAGATCCCTGCTGGTTTTCTTGCTGCAATGGCTCTTTGTGATGCTGTATTGAGACAAATTATAAAAGCCTGTTGACTAATAACTAATAAAGTAATATAGCAATAAACCAAATCCCAGCCTATTAAAGCCTAAGTACAGCAAAATCCTGGACAAATCCCACCAGCTAGTAATCTAACAATAAAAAAAAATCCAAAGCCTCCACACAATATTATCTTTTCATCGACAGAGAGAAGCCATCTGTCTAAAGAAATAAAAATCAAGAAAGAGAACTTCACTTTACAAAAATAAAAGCATCTTGGATTATGTAAAAGAACTTCACTTTACGTAACACAAAGAAAACAAATTAAATGAACCTATATAATATTACTACTGAGGTGCTGTTGCTATAATTCATTAGAGGAGCCTTTTTAAAAAATCTTTGTAGGTGTTCTGTTTGTGAAGGTTATGGGGGGGTGACATTTTATTTACGTCTTCTCCTCCCCCCCCATCCTTTTGCTTTTCTCCTTCAACTGAGAGGATTTTCTATTACTGTTCACTTTTTTATACTGGGTTTAATATTTGTTTCTTGAACTACAATGAATTGTTCAGGGTGTGGGATGTGTGGGATGTCCTATGTTAAATCAGGAAGTAGATATTTATAGGGTTCGGATCCATCAATAATCTAATATGAGCCCAGATTTAATGTTGATTGCTTTAATATTGGAAAAGCGTACTGAATTTCTACCTCAGGATACTGAATTTCTACCTCAGGATCTTTTGCTAGGGATCATAAAGGATTGCACTACTACTGAGACGAATTCACTTCTGAAGCTCGAATGAACAATATGTGATAGACTAGAAACAGTAGTTAGAACATATATAAGAGGAATGTTTACTAAACCAGACGCTCACAAAGACTAATCCTTAGTGTTGTATTGCAGGTTATATGATGATTGCTTTCTAATATGATCTTATGTTTGATGTTGATTGTTTCAATAAAAGAATTTTTTACCCAAAAAAATTAATAATAATCACATCCTCAATTAATACATCATCAATTGGTTTCTGCCAGTTCGATCCAGGAGGCATTTTGAATACTCTTTAGCCTTCTTCTCATCATCTTGTACCGAAGCCTTCTCCAGCTGAGATTGGCCTTGTATACAGGAGGTTTAAGTTCTTGTCTGTTCACCTTTAAACATTTTTGCCTGTTATGTTGAAGAGCAAGTTCTGAATTTTTTCATCTATGAAACAAGACTTTGGAACACAAGTTTTAGTTTCTTCTGCATCTGTGCCTTTGCGACCCCTCCTCCCACCCACCCTCCATCCAGCATATCCCACATTGGACACCTTGAAAACACCCAAGTCAATATCCCAGTTCTCCACTGAGTTTAATATCAAAAACAAGTCACTGAGATACTCTGAAACACTATTGACATTGGTGATATGTCTCTGTTATAGGTTTCAAATGCAGAACATTATCTGTCCCCTTTTTCTTAGCAGCACCCACATTCTTCTTCTCTCTGCCTGTGTGTGCTACGGAATACTGCCCACAATTGTCTCTCTGCTTCGGTGCGGTCATTTCCAACCTCTGGGTTGCCCATCCACTTTGAAAGATGAGGCAAGTCTTTGGATTGGCTTCTTCTAAGTCACAGCAGTGCTTCTTTCTATCTGAGAAGATTGACGTTGCATCAGACTTCCCACTGACCACCAAACGACGCAAACTTAAGAGGTCAAAGTGAAACGGGTCAACCCAATGCAGCTAACTCGCCAGGGCCAAATTCACCGTGGGATAACTCACCATGGCCAGCTTGCCGCAGGACAACTTGCCACGGGACAATTCAAAATAATTCCAATTTTATTACTTAAAATAATAGAAAAATTATTTTCATTTTTGTCAGTCACATTTCGTTTTGTCCCTCCTTTGGCAGCCTTTCTTTAATGGTTCTATTCCACCATTTCTTAGATATTAGTATAACTCTCGTCCTGTGGTGAGTTGGCCATGGCAAGTTGGCTGCAGTGAGTTGCTGTAGACCCAGTAAAACAGGGTAACTATGGCCCCTCTATAAACTGTCAGAGGTCCAGACCAGAAACTTTATCAATGATGTCCAGCTGTATCACTCTGTGTATCACCAAGACCACAGGATCACAAGCCACCATCTTAGTCAGGCCTCTCATTTCCACCTACTTGTCCATATAGTGGACTTACACAGCAGCAGGCTCTGACCAGCCTCTCATCAAACATCCCACACTGCATAGATGCCTTCTCTGTGCATTTTATGCTCCAGACAGCTCTTGCTGTGAGTCTGACAGAAACTACTTGCCTATTTCTATAATGGAAAATAACAGATGCTAACAGGACTGTGCTGAGGCAATGGGCTCCCTATGATTTACAGGTTTTCTGTAATAATCCCTCTAGAGGCTCTACCACACTTTGATGGGTAGATTTGTGACTGATTTAAAGATTTGGGAAGCTTTTGGGAACAGAAAACCCTGTGGAAACATCATGAGCTGCTTTTCTCTTCACTTCTCATCTCTTATTTCCTTTTGTAGGTGTCTCAATTCAGCAGGATCCCTGGGATATAACCTTTCAAATTAAATTTGGGACTGGGTGTGGGGAGGTGGGTACTGATGATAGGTTCAGATCCAATCTAAGTCATGTGTAGAATGGACCTGTTTAAAGTATAGCTGTCTGAAATTCTGCCGATATCTATGGGAATATTTTGAAGCATGTAAAATGACATTAGAAGAGGTAATTAAGTAGTCTCATTCTATGCTGATTGATCAAATAACTCAGGTCCAAAGAGATTTATAATCAAATTGTTTATTATTTTTCATGTTCTTTTCCTTTTTCCAAGCTGCCAGGGAAAAGAGGCATTGTTTGGGACCCTGAACATCCCCTGAAGCTCCATTGTTCTGTCCTCACTACCTGTTAGTCTGTGTGCAGCTTGACATGCAGCTAAACATACCTATCCTCCAATAAAACAGAACCTGTGTGTAGATCTGGATGCTTTATTAAAGGAACAGGATGGTGAAACTGGGAAAAATAGAAATATATACAATAAGAACCCAAATATTGAGTTCCTGGTGAACATAACAATTAACAAATAAAGATAAATCTAAATCTCACCAACGATGCTCTGTGTATGGGATGTGGGTTTTGTCCTCAGATGACCATGTGCCACAGATTAGGCTGGATTCTTCCTGGTGCTTCTACTTCCTTCCAAATGCTAAAGGAAATGGAGTCTGGCTTCCCAGGATGCACTTGTTCTAGGAGTGAGGGTTGATGGGTGGATGAGTCTTAAAAGGGGCTGGGTCAGCTTCCAAACAATACAGATCGGTATTTGCCCTCTCTCCCCCCACTAGATGCGGTTAGAGGGCAACAACAATATCCAATACTTCCTGAAAACTATCTGTTTTCAGAGTGGCCTGGCCAAGAAGGTGGCTTGTTAATCAACAGTCTTGATTTAAGCAATCTCTTGTCTCCTACCAAAGCTTTGGGTCACAAAAGTGCAGTCACATGAAAACTTGAGGTATCTGTCATTTAATCTGACAAACTCTCATGAAAAAATGCCAGAGCTGAGTAATTTATTCTTACTCATCAGCTTATTCCTACTCACAGAGTAGAAGACTAACTTACAGAGCACAGTTTTAACGATCTGTCAGTAAAACTAGTTATATTGGAATTTATGTTGCTGTTTCCAAACACAATCTCTTTTTTAAAAAATTTTTTTTAAAAACAGTTGTTTCTGGTTTTTTTGTTTTTAAAAAAGGCATAATGTCCATTAGATCCAAGGAGACTTCCATCACGTGCATTAACTGGAATCGTTTCTATTTTAGGCCCTTAATTCTTTCCTTCCTAACTAACGATTACTCTAATATGTGCCTTCCTTTTTTTTTTATCTCCATCTCTGGTGCTATTTTCTCTGGGTTGAAATGCAAGCAGAAAGCTCATCATTCTCTCAAAAGACTTACTGTAGTGCTTTTCTTCCAACTCCCCAGTAATGAGTGTGAGTTGAAGATCAGAGCATATGTTAAAAGGCGCCTGATGCATCTTTTTAAGCATTACCTTTGAATGAAATAACTGGCCTTTACCCCCTTCCTGAAAGATAATGGGGGCAGGGGAGGGGGAGAAGATGTGCTAACATAAGCGAATAGGCACCCGACCCATCTTCCATATAGCAACTATCTTTATTCCTGATGTATTGGAGATAAGTGGAAATCATTCATAAATGTTTCTGGCTAGACTTGCAGCATTTAACCCCAAGAGGAGATGTTACTTCTCAATTTCCACAGGGGACAATTTCATGCCCTCTGAAGCTCCAGGGGTGTACAACTTATGGGATGTAAACTTTTGTCTTTTATTCACCTTCTTTAATCATCAAGCTTAACTAGTTGTCATAAGTTCAATCATTTCTCTGCCTTTAATAACCAAAGAGCATTTGTTCACATTTATTAAAAGCCTGAGCTGTTATCTATTAAGGGGAATGTCGAAAAATGCTGTCGTGGCTTCAATTACATTTACACTGACAGGACAGGAGACTTGCTCAGGATGACAGGATGTTTCTTTATTCCAGGCAAAGTGCTGGAGCAAGCTGTGAAACTTCTATGTTTATCTTCTGTCACACGGCCTGCTGAGGTAGCAAGGCCGTGGGATGTGGGGGGACGGAGCCATGGGTCTCCCACTCTGCTTCAGGAAATAGAATTTTTACTGCCTGGAATTAAAGAAGTTGTTTCTGGTTCTACAACATCATTACAACAGTAGTGAAAATTTTAACTAAGCAAGTGGGGGTGAGGGCAGTTCACCTCAGCAAGGTATTCTAGGGTGAAGAGATGATATTATCTATCTATCTATCTATCTATCTATCTATCTATCTATCTATCTATCTATCTATCTATCTAATATCTATCTCTCTATTTCTCTATTTCTCTATCTATCTATCTATCTATCTATCTATCTATCTATCTATCTATCTATCTATCTATCTATCTATCTATCTATCTATCTATCTATCTCAGTGGTTCTCAACCTTTTTAATGCCGCAACCCCCAACTGGTCGTAAGTTGAGGACTACCAAACTGGTTGTAAGTCGAGGACCCCCAACCGGTCGTAAGTTGAGGACCTCAACCGGTCATAAGTTGAGGACTATTTCCCTGCCCGGGAGCACCGCGCATGCGTGATGCTGCCCCCTGTGCCGGCCAAGGAGTAGCTGGCAAGGGGCAATGACGGTGCAGGGCGACCACTGGCTGGGCCACCAGCTGTCCCAGCCAATGGAGGTAAGGCACCCGCCGGGCCCCACGCGCGCCAGCAACCCTCCCTGTGCCCGCCGGCCTCCCACCTCCCACCCCTGGCTCTCTTTTACTTACATTTTTAATAGTTGCTCAGCAGGGAGGGGTGGAAACTTCCAGACAGCTTGCCTTCGCTGCAGACAACTTGTAGCACCGTTTGCAGACTGGGACTTTTGGCGGGCTCAGCAGGGCAGAGACAGCCTGGACAATTCCTATTGGCTTTTGAAAGCCAATAGAATTAGACTCTATTCAAGAGAGTCTATTTTATTGGCTTTCAAAAGCCAATAGAATAAGAGGGAGTAGCACAGCTAAGGAAAAGGGGGAAAAATGGCGGACTGCGTTGTTTGGTGACCCCCGTGAAATGGTCGTTCGACCCTAAATGGGGTCACGACCCACAGGTTGAGAACCACTGATCTATCTAAACTCTATCTCTCTATTTCTCCATCTCACTCCCTATATCCATCTGTCTGTCTGTCTGTCTGTCTGTCTGTCTGTCTGTCTGTCTGTCTGTCTGTCTGTCTGTCTGTCTGTCTATCTATCTATCTATCTATCTATCTATCTATCTATCTATCTATCTATCTATCAATCACATTTTTGAACCACCCGTCTTACAGAGGGACTTTGTCACAAGATTGCTCCAAATCCTCTTCTCTTGCATGAGAACAGCCAGTGTCAATTAGCCTGACTGAAAGCATTTTCCAGAACAAGGTCTTGCCAGGTTTAGGAGCCATTCTTCCGGCTGCTATCTTTTAACTTTGCACATTTAAAACTATCAGGCACAAAACAAAGAATGACATGTAACAATTCTTTTATTATTCCATACCCATAGACAAAAAACTGGCTATCCTGGGGTGTCTATGTTGAGTTTTCCGTTCGTTGGCAATTGACGAAGACACATGGTGAAACAACAAGCTCTTTATTACTCTTCTCTTACAACCAAGCCAAAAAAAAAAAAAAAAGGCACGCAGGCCTTTTATAGGGCCTGAGACCCAGACAGTGTGAACCAATAGAAACTGACCATTTTTGTGCCTTGCACATGCGCACAACGCTGGCGCCACCCTGTCTGGTCCTGGGCAGCTTTTGGTTTGCCCGGGACCGTTTGCAACAATTCTGAGCCTGCTTTCTGCTCTAGCAGGCTCAGGACACAACACTCTACTATTCACATCTACAATTTATTCTGGGAACTACTGTCTAAGGGAGGAGCTGTCTTCATTCTCTTTCTCTCACACTTGATATCTAGGCTCAGTTGCCTCTTATTCCTCTGGAATTCACCCTCTCCCTCCTGGGGACCCACCTCTTTACTACATGCCATCACAAAAGCTGACAAAAAGCAATAGAGATAGCCCTGTCATCACCCACCATTCTGCTAGTAGGGCTGTTGAAAATAAAGCTAAGCTATCTAAGGACATATTTATTGTATTCTACCAGACAAAATGGAGTTTGGCTATTCAAGTTATTCATGGGCGATTCTCAAAAGTACATAATGATAAACATACAGCCTTTCAGGAGACATTTCAATTTCAAGCCTTAAAGTCTCATCCTACTTTGAGAGTTATAGATCCTTTTCATATTAGGAGAGCCAATTTGGTCTAGTACCGGTAGTTAGGATACCAGGCTACCGGCAGGAGACTATGAGCTCAGGTCCCACCTTAGCTATGAAAGCCAGCTGAGGGACTTTGGGCCAGTGACTGTCTCTTAGCCCAACACACCTCACAGGGTTGTTGTTGTGGGGAAAATAGGAGGAGGAAAGTGTGTTTCTTGGTCTGACCCAAGAAAAGTATAATATGCTTGACTAAGAAGTCTCTTTTCAACCCTGCAGGTGACTCTTCAATAATCTAATTTGCTGGAACCAACAACAAAGTTTGTTGGAGAATCAATATGATTTTTGAACAGGGTGAGAGTGGCCTGCAGTATAAACAATTATATGCAGGCATGGAAAAGGTAAAAATGCCTTTGGTTTAAAAAGAAAAAAGGCTGTTTCATATTTGCCAGTAACTAAATTTGCCTGGCACTAAAATAATACAATGCACTGAAAAGTAACCATATCCCCTGAGTTGGAACACGTTCATTCTCATCCTTCTGAAATACAGACTCCAGTAGAGTATAGACAGCTACTTGAATCTTCCTAAGAATGATGCCCTATCGACACAAATTAATTTCCTTATTTTTACTGAAATAAGAAATGATGCCTCTGTTTGTTATACCATTTTCCTGACATCCAGGCCAAGAAGATCTGTCCAGCTCATATTAGTATAGAGCAAATTAGAATAGGCCAAAACATCCTTTTCTTATTAGGAGAGTCAGTTTTGTCTAATAGTTAAGGCACCAGGCTAGAATACAAAAGACTCTGAGTTCAAGTCCCACTTTAGCCATGAAAGCTAATGGGGCGACTTTGGGCTAGTCATTCTTTCTCAGCCCAACCCACCTCACAGGATTGTTGTTGTGGGGAAAATAGGACGTGGGAGGTGTGTTGGATATGTTCTCTGCCTTGAGTTATTTGTAAAAATAATAAAGGAGGGATACAAATTTATTATTTAATAAAATAAATATTATAATCAGCCACTGTCAAGCAGCATAAGCCTTCCACCCAAACAGATTTTTCTGCAAAAACCACAGTATCTGCCATTTTTCAGAACTGGGAAGCTTGTCCCAACGTGCTGAAGTTCAATCAACAGACCGGAAATAAAAGAGTAGAGATTGCACGAGTCAGCCTCTTGAACTCTCCTTTCCTCAGTCCCATTTCACTGTTGATTAAGCTGCACGTGGAAAAAAATAAATAGGAAGACAAAAGAAATGCTTCACCCCAAACCAGCCTTTTGTGTCTCAGCCTACGCTCTGCAATCAAAGGGCCGGCGCCAGCTACCTTCACAGAAAAAGCATTTGAGACACCAGGCACACATTTATGTCAGGAGTTACTTTATTATTTTAACTTGAATAAAACTGGTTGTTTTTAGGTCCAGGCATATTTGTTGCTCATTAGATACTGCAGTGGGGGCAGGAACATTGCTTGCTGGAGAAGGAAGGTGGAGACACACACACACACACACACACACACACAAACCCTTCACATTGACTTACTGTATGTTGCTGAAGGATCCCTCTTCCATTGACTAGAGAGAGAAAATAATGAGCTTAAAGCTGCCGAAGCGCTGAAGACAGCTGGCAGTTAGATAATGATGGAAATGCTAGGAAAATCCTAGGAAACTGGCATTGTGGTGGAAGGGGAATGAGACCTGTAATGAAAAGGAGGCCAAAACCGATCAGCCCCGTTCATATAAAGAGGCACTGGACATTTCAGTCTCATGTCACTGGAGAGGCAGAGCCTATTAAGGGCTGCACCTCGATCATAAGGGAATCTCCTTTTTTTTTTTTAACAGACAGAGAATGGAACAGCGAACAGATGCAAATATTTCTAAGATGCTGGAAATATAGACTTGAGAATAGCCGTGTGTGTCTGTAAGCATGTCTTGGTTTATAGTACATCAGTGTGATTTTGTGACCTGGTCAAAATTTATGTTGCTAAATGAGACATTTGTTAAGTGATCCCCCCACCCACCCAACCCCCACATTTTACAACCTTTCTTGCCACAAGTGTTAAGTGAATCACTGCAGTTGTTAACTTAGTAACACAGTTGTTAAGTGAGTTTAGCTTTCCTATTGAGTTTGCTTGTCAGCAGGATGCAGAAAAGTGATCATGTGACCTCAGGACACTGCATCTGTCATAAATATGAGTCAGTTGCTAAGAGTCTGAACTCTGATCACATGACCATGGGTGTTAAGTACTGGGTTCGAATGCAATCACGAAGACACATAGTGAAATCAAAGTTCTTTATTCTTCTCTCTCCTTGTTACAACCAACAACTAAAAAAAGTAAAGCAGTCCCTTTTAAGGCGGATGGATCCGGACTATGGCAAACAATGTAACAACCTTGTCCTGCTTTGCGCATGTGTGCAAGGCTGGCGCCTCTCAGTCTGGTCCCGGGCAGCCATCCTTGTGTGCATGCGCACAAGGCTGGCGCTGACCAGTCTGGTCCCAGGCAGCTTTTGGAATGTCCGGGACCAATGCACCGTCCCGAGCCTGCTTTTACAGGCTCAGGACACAACAATGGGGATGCTGCAATGGTCATAAGTGTGAAAAATGATCATAGCCACTTTGTTCAGTGCTGTTGTAACTTTGAAAAGTTACTAAACAAACTGTTGTAAGTAGAGGACTATCTGTGCATGTTTTATTTAAAATACTCTGCACAACTCAGGTATGTATTTCAGGGCAGAGACATCTTCAGAAGGTTCAAAAAAGTCAGCAACCAAAGCTCTCCCCCTTTTGTGCAAAATTGTGGGACAACACTGTGTAAAAAGGGGTGGGGCTTTGGTCATTCATGAGGTTGTGGCCACTGTCTTGATTCTTTTTTTTTTTTGACATACACACATGTGGACAGAGCAACTTCTAAAAGGATGCTAGAAGACAAATCCAAAGTTTTGGGAGACCCTCGACTAGAAATGACACATTCCACTTTAAAGCTTAAGTTGTGAGGTGGAGAAAGGATAATCCTCCCTATTTCAACACTGTAGCTTCAGTCCAATTCCGCACATACACATCCCAAATGCAAATATTCAAAAGACATTCTAGGCAGGCTCCAAAAATCCCTTGAAACATTTTATGGATATTCAGTTTTAATGGGCATCTTTTTTCCTCATTTCTCCATGAAATTAAGACTTTACTCTTTAGTATTGCTTTGCAAGGTCTAATGAACACTAATGAATAACATGCTAAATTAGCAGATGCAAACTCAATTTTGCATTTTCCAGATGTGTCATGCTACATATCACATAAGCCACAGCAATCCTCGCTAATAGTGAGATGTGGTATGTTGCTATCCAGCCAATCTACAGGACATCAGTATGCCCATTCCTGGCCTAGAGATTCCAGATCCCAACTGTTCACAAAGAAAGGGAACTTACTTGGTCTTAAACTTCCCATTGTGCTTTCTTGCTCTGTCTTCTGCAAGAGGTGAACAAACGGTCCCTTCCAGAATTAGGAGAGACATGAGAGCTCAGCATTTGACAGCTCAGGAAGATTCCATTTTTTTTTCCATTTCATGAGCTTAATAACAATTCAGACTGGGCCTGCAAGGAAGTGGTTCACCCTCAAAAGGACAAAAGCAAAATAAAAGCCAAGACTTCTTTTAACTCTGTTTGGTGCTCCGTTTCCAGCTGTTAATTCCACAAAAGGACTCTTTAGCTGGAGAGGCTCACATGGAGCCACAAGTCTTTTAACATAAACTATTCACATTATGAAACCATAATCCAAAGCAGTGGCAGCAGCAAAAGGTTGCCTCTCTTTTTTTCCCTTTTCTTTCTTTTTTTATAAACAGGCCTCTGTAAGTTTAATAATTTCAGAGCTGGTAGAAATTCCATGGAGGAAAAAAAATGTAATATTCACAATAGAAAAAGAACTAGAACAGACTTAAAAGAGCAGTCAAGTGAAGGGAAACATCCATTTGTGCTTTTCTCCCAGTCCCCATCCCATGGAGGTTGTTTTGAAAAGACCTACAGGTAGCCCTTGACTTACAACCATGGTCATAATTTGTGACAGTCATAAACCAGGTCATCACTGATATTACGACCTTTTTGGTGGTGATCATTAAGCAAATCCTGTAATCGTTACATGAACATCACCATTGTTAAATGAACTCACTGTTTGCTATGGGGCGCTTCCCCCCCCGAAATTGGAAGTAAATGTTGATTTCCAGAAAAAAAACCTCATTAAATTGTAGGTACCTGACTACAGGATGCTGCAGATGGCTGTAAATTCAGCCAGTTGCCAATCGCCCAAAATGTAGCCATGTGACTGTTGGAGGTGGCGGTGGGTTGTAACTTTGTAAGTAGCTTTTGGAGGGTCTGTCATAACTTAAGTTGAGGACTACCTGAACTTTGTTAAATGGCTCCTCGCAAAACTGATTGCAATGTAGCCCCCCCAAAAAAACCCTGTCTAAAAGTCTAGGCCAGGGGTAGGCAACCTTGGCTCTTTGATGACTTATGGACTTTAATACCCAGAATTCCTGAACCAGCTATGCTTACTCAGGAATTCTGGGAGTTGAAGTCCACAAGTCATCAAAGAACCAAGGTTGTCTACCCCTGATCTAGACCATTCCATATTGTTTCCCGTAGTCAAAAGATCTTCTTGTGTAGCTCTTTAAGGAGATAATTGAAAAGACAGCTGAATGGAGCCTAGAACCATCTTGGAAAACAGTACTACTGGTGACACATTGCTGCATAAGATTAAAAACCTTTGGAGATGTACTCTAAGCCATTTGGACCAAAGGGTCAGTTTTCAGGAGCAGCCCCACACTGAGAGCTCTATAGTGCTCTAACCTGGGGAAAGCAAGAGTGTGAATGATTGGGATGAGGTCCCTAGTGCCGACTTTGAAAGATGAAGGAAGCCCCTTTATTTCATTAACACCAGGGAATGACCTGGGAATCCACTGCATTCAGAGCATGGCTATATACCTTTATATAGCCATAGAGCTCTAGCCCTTGTCCCATGGTAAACATGGGGAATCTCTGGCCCATGGACAAGATGCAAGCTATGATGCTTCCCTGTCCAGTTCACCAGGAACTAAATAAAAACTGTTCATGGAATTCTTGGTGTTTCTGGGAACTGGGAAGCCCAGTTGCCATGCATTTCTGTATAGTTGGAAATGATGTTGGGTCAGTCTGCTCTATCTGGGAAGGCTGCTAACATGTGGAGCAAGGAATTTGGAGGAGCAGATTGATTTTTAGTGAGGATACAGTTCAGTTTAGAAATTGGAGAGGTACCCCAAGAGGCCAGATAAAATTTTTTCCACCCTGGTCCAAAGGAGAACATGCAGCTTTTTTTCATACTGCCCATGGGCTTTAAATTCATGGCCTTTCGGTGCTATACTAAGAGATGCTCCAGAGCAACTAGGAACGTGATGCACATTGGGATGGAGTTGGAAAAGATTGATATGAAATCCGTCAGTGGAAGCATCTTCTGCACTTGACCTCGTTGGTGTGCTGTTATGTAGCGCAAGAAAGACCTTTAAGAAGTTCCTCAACTAATGGACATTTGAGTTTATCACAAATACTAGTCTGTAACATGTGTATCTTATTTTTTAACTGAGGTCTATGCTTCTGCCAGCTAATCTCCCAAAATCCATATTAGTGATTTTGTTTTTGTTAACATGGATATATAAAAAGGAAAACAATGCAGTGAACAGATAAAAACAAACAAAAGAACCCTGAATAATTTGTATTTGTTCACTGCAAAGAAATGCATCAAATCATAAAGACATTGATGACATTCATCCGGGATCCCCACATTATTAGACAAACAAACACCCATAAATGCCATCCTATGACTTTATTTATAACAGGCTACTTTTTTCCCTCCTTTTGTCTATTGGCATTTTCATCAGGAGTGACAATTCTCCTGCTTCAGATATAAAAACTGCTTGCAAGCCCTGTTTATATGCTCCAGCTCCACATTTCCCCTTTCATGAAGGACCTTGCTTAATGGTTAATGAAAGATACCCAAATAAAATTAGACCTTTTATTCAAGACCGCATGCAGTTGTACTGAGGAGGGGAGAAAACAAAGACTTTGCAAGTTATAGAAGTGCAGAAAACAACGACATGGGGGGGAAGGCAACGTGAAGTGTTTGTTGCCAGTGTTAATGATAGACATAAATCAAAAGATGCTGTTTTGATTATGTTGAACTGCAAACATGAAAACTGACCAGCATTTTGGTCACACAATGTATGGCACACACAGAGTCCAACTTTTCTTGGTAGTGCAGGCTTCTCACAGTATACAATAGTTAATAAACACAAGAGGGTTCCTCCTCCTCCTCCTCCTCCTCCTCCTCCTCCTCCTCCTCTTCTTCTTCTTCTTCTTCTTCTTCTTCTTCTTCTTCTTCTTCTTCTTCTTCTTCTTCTTCTTCTTCTTCTTCCTCCTCCTCCTCCTCCTCCTCCTCCTCCTCCTCCTCCTCCTTTTGTTTGCACCCTCATGCAAACAGTACCAATGAAATGTGTTTTTATTTCTTCTCACAAGATTCCACACCACACACATTCAGAAGTGAAGGTATAAGCTGTCTCTTCCTGGTTCACTGGGTATCCCCAGCCAAGAGAATCAGGGATGTAAATGAATGAGACTTAAGGTGATTCTGTGGTCTGAACCTTTCCAAATCTCATAGATTACCACAATGAAAGGTAAATGGTGGGCATCTCATATCCGGCGCTCCCCAGCACTAGGAGGGTCTTTTGATTGGGCAGCTTTTTTCCAGGGACTTGCAAAAATAGTCATCTACTTAACATCTCCAGACCATAGATTCAGACCTGGGAGAGAGATTCCACCAGGACACAATTCATCCTCACTTCTTTGGCTCACTATTAATTACAGGAGTCTTCCAAAGTCATGTGTAACTCTTGCATGTGACAAGTAATGAACTCAAGGAAGGCTGTATGAAATTGTCTCTGCTCTGAGACAATTTCATTTCTCTTGGAATCTCAGTTCATTTGGTGTCATCATGAAACACGTCTATTTCAGAGATATTATTCTGATATTTCTCTTAGCTGCATTCTCTGTTCTTTCTGAACACACACATGCACACACACACACAAACATATATTCAGTTCGATTATTTGGGGGAGAGAGGGAGAAATAGGAGGGTCCTTTTGCATTTGTTAGATGTGCCATTAAGAAAAAAAAATCTATATTAGGAAAGATTTGGAGAAACATCATTTATAAACAAAGTTATGCTGCTAATCATATGTGATCACCTACACTTCCATTTGATTAAAGGAAGATGGGGAGGGAACATATAGAAAGGCATTTCCAAAGAAGGCTTTTTATGTTTGCCTTTGGCGAGAAGGAAGAGAAGTGTTTGATTTTGTTAAGGTCGCACAATATCCGTGAATTGCAAAGGAGAATCATTCCTTCAGTTAACCAAAATTATTACAATTCTTATAATACATTGCTCTAAAAATGCCCCTTGGCAGGCCACTCAAGGGCTTCTTACTTATGCTCTGATGCATTTGGGGCAAGGCATATAGAACTGATGCAATGAGAAACTCACATTGGCCAAACAGCATGACAATATTCTTTGGTTCTACAAAGAACTTCACCTCTGTTTTATTGAATGTAAACAATTCACATAAATTAGATAGCTTTTCATCTAATGTGATTTTTCTCTTCCAATGGTAAATTATTACAGGCATCAAGAAAGAAAAGATGAATCACACTAACACACGAGGCTGAGAACAATCCAGTTCAAATCGAGTACTTTTAAGTCTCATTCTTTTAAATAGACATAATCTTGGGGAACTTTAGACAGATCACCCCATTAGATTGTATGTTTTAAATTGTTCTATACTCCAAGGTTTTCCTTTTTTAAGTGTTCAAAATTCTTTTCATATTCTTTCCATGTTTACTAACATGACATTGAACATTGCCTAAGAAACACAGATGCTACAACAAAGATTAACATAAAACTATAAATAGATACCTCCCAAAAGGGATGTCTCTTCTTTTTTTTTCCTGGTTTTATTCTGTGGGAATTACTTTTGTTCTCTTTTTCCCAGTTTTCAACTAGTGGATTATTGAAGAAACCAGAATGTTTTTGTGTAGATAACAATTAAATGGATTCTGAACATATCAACAGCTTCTTTTAGAAAAAGAAAAAAACAGAACATATATTGGTTGAAGACCAATGTCCTTTGTTTGAGATTTAATTAAGTTTTAACAGCAAAATTAACATGTACATATATACACAAACACAAATTAATATCTTCCTCTGCCTTCTATTCCACCTCTTATCCTGGGTTTTCTTAGTTTTTAATAATCTCTGCTCTAAATTAGTTTACAAAAAGACAAGAATTAATGTATTTCTATGCCTTCCCAAGCGGACTATTTCCTCCTTTTTAAATTACATGTATTATTAAAAATATTAATATTCTTAATACAGATAAGTCAGCTATTTCTCCCAATGCAATGGGAACACAGAGGAATAAAGGATAGAATATAAACATACAACTAACATAGTCTGTTCTTGCACATTGCAGTATTTTTTCTATCACACATATTTGTCGAATATTAAGTAATGTTTCTGCATAAAAACAATGTCAACTTGTGGTTTTATCATTCAACTCACACACACCATGTATATACATATGCCATTCCTCTCTGATTTTAACATTATCTTTTTGAATAGAGTTTGGATAGAAAGTTGTGATCAGATTTATATAAACATTGAACATTTCCTCTTGGATTAAGTAATTTTCCATCAAATTATATAGCCCAAGGAAAGTAATTACAATACTTGGAAGACTGACAGTAGTGATCCTAAATCAATCTTGTTCACCATCATCAAACATTTTTTAGGAAAAGAGAGAGACAGAGAGAGACATAGAAAGAGAGAAACAGACAGAGAGAGAGAGACAAAGAGAGAGATGGAGAGACAGAGGGAGGGGGGAGAGACAGAGAGCAAGAGAGAGACAGAGACAGAGAGGCAGAGAGAGGGAGAGAGAGACAGAGAGATAGAGAGGCAGAGAGAGAGAAATAAATAACACTGCAGCTGATTCCATTGGTGGTAGCAACAGCAGGAAATTCATGGTTAGCATAGCAGTGTGTTCTGCCCTTGCGCTGGTCACAAATGACCAGTGAAATCCCAGAGGTGCTCTTGAATGTCTGCATTCTTATTTCATCAGCTGCAAAATATATGTCACTCACATCACCTGGAGCAAAGTGACACCTGCCAGTCTTGAGAACAAGGACAAATTAATGTTCTCATTCTCTGCCAAATGAGTGGATAGTGGTGGTGCAAGCGATCAACAGCTCTAACACATTGTTAAAGTTTGCAATAGATTTCCATGGCTTCTTTCCTGTCTTACTTATTTGCAACATTGGTGTTTTTGTGTGGTCACCAAATTTACATCTGGTAGTTCTTTTTACCCTTAAAAACCCTTCTAAAAATGTTCTTTTTAAAGTAGTAGAACTTCAGAAATGAGGTTTTCAGTATTGAAAATCAGATGAAAAATGAGGTCTCTCTCTCTCTCTCTCTCTCTCTCTCTCTCTCTCTCTCTCTCTCTCTCTCTCTCTCTCTCTCTCTCTCTCTCTCTCTCTCTGTGTGTGTGTGTGTGTGTGTGTGTGTGTGTATGTGCGTGTTGTTGAAAGAAAAATCTTCATCAGGGTCCAGTCCAATCCAGGAATAAACAAAATGGAGACTGCTTTAGAAGGAAGGTTGTAGTTTATTGAAGAGCAAAGCCAGACAGAAGCGTGGTTCTAGGAAATCTGCCATATGTTGCTGGGAGTGGTGGGTTTTTATACCTTCTTTAGCTTTTGTATTTGGAGTTCCTGTTCATGTGGCATGAACCTTGACCTCGGGTTTTGAGTATGTCCTTTTTGGTATTGGTGGGTTAATCCTATTATGTCCCAAAAGTCACATCCTGCTTCTTTGGGGCTGTAGATGATGGCTTACTTCCTGTGTTGGATTTCTTGGGTGAGGGGTTGCTGGTTCTAATTTTATCACTCTGCTATTGTTAGCTATCAGTTTTGGTGCAGGGGATTTCAAAAGATCCTGTCTTGAATAGGCTTCTGCCTGGTAGGATTTGTTCATGAATGGGGCCTCAGATTTTCTGAATGGATTATCAGATCTGCATTTCTGCAGACCTGGCCTCTGCCTGGGGCTATTAAGGAAAATTGGGCCTGCTTTTCTGCCTTTAAGATCCTTTGTGGAAATATAATATTCTGCCTTTTTAATATTTCCCAAAATATTTCTTTCTCTGGGGGGGTGCTGTCTTCCTACAGTGTATATTTGCATGTATGGGATGATACCATGTGTCACTGTAGAACTTTCCTGTAGTTAAAGGACAACAAAAAATCCACTGAGTTTTTGGTTTCTCAGCCCTTTAGAAAAGACTGAAAAGTACCTATAGTTCCAAGTTACGGTATTTCTAATAAATAGTTCTAATATTTGACATCATGTCACTTCATGTTATGCAATATTATATCAGTCATTGACAAGATGCAATGTGACAGAATGTAATGCAATGTAACATATCAAAAACGTAAATAATACACTTTTGGGGATTAGATATCTGCTGTCAGCTCCTATAGCAAAAATCTGAATGGAATTTATTGAGGCGGATGAAAGCTCAGTGAACGCCAAACTGTCCATGATGTTTGTGAATCAGTGCACCTCACAGTTCACTGACTTTCCCAATTACTTTGGAGCAGTTTGGCACATCTCTGCGCACGGACAACTGTGCAAACGAATTTTCTATTGTTCTTCACTTCAGTAAATGATCTGTAATCCTTAATTTGTAGTAGAGATGCCTGAAAAGACCCATTTCATTACTGTCTGATGGATGTCCAGGAGACACATTCATGTTCTCTCAATCTGTCTTTGTATTATGCCTTGAATTGGTGGGTTCACTCTTCAGGATAGGAAAAAGGCACCTGGGTTGACAACTAACCCAGTATCATTGTGATGTCTGCAAAAATCATTATGTTGGGCATCAGGTTCTGGAGGAGTGTGAGGAACGATTATAGTTACCTTTGGTAGGGCATAACACCCATTAGAGCAACACAATTGTCCTCACTGAGGGGTGAAGGCAACACAGTTTGTCACCTAGAGGTGCGTCACCTACTTCCAAGACCTCACCCATCAATTCCAGGATCCAGAAGAGATTTCTGCATGTGCATCATCACAGTCATGTTTTGCACTAGATACAACTTCAAGGTTAACATCAGTGTAGCATGCATTGTAAGAGTCCAATTTGATGTTTCGCCACTAACACTGACAGGATAAATCACTAGAATATAAACTGACAGCAAAACGCATTCCTTACTACACCAATGATGTTACCTAGTTTGTGTAACGAAATGTCTGCAAGAAAACAAGCAAGCTCAGAGAGCACCAAGGACTCCTCAACTGGAAGTTCATCAAACTCCTGTAACAAGATAATACCGGTAGTTATTTAGAAATTGTCTGAACCGGTGGATCAGCCAAAGCTGATAAAAGGCACTCCAACCCATCAAGGAGGTCTGGCTGGTTCTCCAAGAACTACAGTGGATCCAGGAATATTCCTAAGCAGTCCACCTGGTTGTTCAAGGAGAATGCCTGTCTACCTACAGCAGGCTGCATACCCAGTTTCCAAGCCTATGAATCCTATCTGCAGAGTCCCTCAGTCATACTGAAGGATACATTAAGTTTACTGTTTGGAGTTTCACACACTACAAAATTCAGTTACTCCTGCCAACCTTCTCCTAGCTCATGTTACAAGGAGAAAGAGAGCTGGGTGTCAGCATATTGATGGTACCTCATGGCAAATCCTCTAATGTCCCACAAGCCTTTAATTGCCTCCTCTATTGTTTCTATTCTATTCTATTCTATTCTATTCTATTCTATTCTATTCTATTCTATTCTATTCTATTCTATTCTATTCTATTCTATTCTATTCTATTCTATTCATCTATTTATTTATTTATTTATTTATTTATTTATTTATTTATTTATTTATTATATCTTACTTTCTACTCAAATTAGCCATTCTACAGCCTGGAGAATATGCCAGGTATATGAGCTCTGACTGTGGGGCATCTCCAGGCATCATAATGGCTGGATAACTTTCTAATGGGATAACTGGTATGAACAACTAAGCTGGTGATGGATTTCAAGGTCACTATCAGTAGGGCTGAGTCCTTAAACATTAGATGTAGGTCTGAAAACATCAAGTGTGAACTCAAGAAAAGCTCATCATTGGTATTACACATACCTCAGGGAGCTTGCGTGTTAATCGGGCACAATAGCAAACAGACTATTATTTGTCTTTATGTAACATTTAGGCTGATACATTTTAGTTAGGATGTAAATCTTAGAGTTCACTTACTCTCATCTTAGACAGTAGCTGGGAATAAGCCTCACTGATTACAGGAAGGCCTATTTCCCAGTCAATTGGCACAAGAATGAAGCTGTAAGGAGCCTTTGTCTTCTGCTGATTTGCATGATACAGTTATATACCAGCCTTCAATTGAGTCAATTTTTATTTAACAGTTATTTATAAGGCAAATTTATATAGCTGCCCAATTCACATAGAGGTGACACAAGGTGGCTTGTGAAATTTTAAAACAACATTACATAAAATCCCATTAAAAACCCTACCCTCCTGCCAAATGGCAGCAACGACACAATGAAATCATCCACTTGATCAGCTCCATCTCCTTTTGTGGTCCCAAGGTCCATTGACAAAACCACATGTTTAGACGCTTTTGGAAAAGCAACAAGGGAGGGGCCAACTGCACTCTTTGGGGGGTGGGGAAACTGATGTTCCATAGATAAGGTGCTACCACTAAGAAGGCCCTTTTTAGTGATCCCACTGGATGTACATTCCTAATTGATGGGGCCCGTAATATACCTTGCCTTCCTGTCCTGATGGGCCAGCTGGATGTAATAGATGAGAGGTGCTCCTTCAAAAAAGGTGGCCTCAAACCATGTAGGACTTTATAGTTGATAACCTGCTTCTGTTCTTTTGCCCCTGCTGGGAATTTCCAGTTATTTTTGTGCAAATGAATGGTATCCATCTTGTCCACACCATTCACGCTTTGCTCACATTTCTCATCATGTTGACAGAACTGTTGTCAATCAGGCCAACATAGGTCTGCTGCCCATAGCAAGCTTCCAAGTCAGAAAAATCAACCTGTGTAATGGTTGAGTTCACTAGCCCTTGTGTGTAATGCATCCAGGGCCTACATGTCTGGCTTATACAGATGAGCTTCCTGAAGTTTGCAGGGCTTCTGTGGCTTGGAATAGGGGAGAAAAAGGCTTACAGAATCCTTCCTGTTGAGGAAAACTAGTTAAGTGGGCAAACCACGATCCACTAGAGTATTCCTCGGGAGAAATAATTTGATCTGCAGTCATAATGGTTGATTTTTAAATGTCCCAATTGTGGTGGATTGTTGTTACTTTTATTATTATTTTAACGCTTCTAACATGTTCTCTAATAGCACAAACTGGTCTTTGGCCATCAAAAGAAATGCAGAAATAATTAGAAATGCCATTGTGTACAGTGCCTTCTGGACTGGGCTGAAGGTGAAGGAGAAAGTATCATGCTATCCTTGTCAGCTGCAAGGGTAATTACTGCTGGCTGAAATTACTCAACATTTGTTTATAAGCTCCCCAGAGCATGCTGTAAATAGATTGTCTGTTATAGTCCAATCACATTAAAACGCTGCTCCTTGCAAACTGCTACCTCCTGTTTTCTGTAAGCCTGCTGCTCACTTATTGAGTGCCGAACACTGTCGAGCTATGTTTAATGTGATTGTTTTCATTAGCTCCTCTCTGTCCGATATCACATTTATAGTTTAGAGGGCCTGAATGCTGGCAGGCAGCATCGTTTTTATTTGCCTTAGCTGGAGCTGAATGTCTTTATTACGGTAGGGCATCAGCAATGGTTCGAGTGGCCAAAGGACAGGAGACTCTCAAAACATCTTGTTCTCCTGGGCCTGTATGTATTAGTATATAGCAGGGGTCCCCAACCCTCGATCCATGGACTGGTACTGGGCCGCAGCATGCCAACAACCGGTCTGCACAAACAAGCAAAGCCCCATCCATGGGATGCAGGCAACACACAAAACCACGCCCCCTCCGGTCCACAGAAAAACCTCTCTCCATGGAACCGGTCCCTGGTGCCCAAAAGGTTGGGGACCTCTGTATTATAGCCTTGGCACCCCTATGAACATCACTTTATCTGAAAGGTTTTGTGTTTGCTTTCCTAAGTTCCCCAATTTAGCATCCTCCGGGTGTGTTGGATTACAATTCCCATCTTCCCCAGACAAGAGGAGAAGTTCCTTCAAGTTAGAGGTATGGATGAGGTTCCATTCTTTGCATGGAATTCGAAAGCGTCAAGTTGGGTTTAACTGATTTCAGGCTGCAAGCCTCAACAGACAGGCTGTAACCAGTAACAAAGGAAGAACCATTCTCCATCTGGCCTGGGTCAATGCAACAAGTTGTACTTAATTAACCTCTCTGCTGCATCATTTTTTCTGATTTTTTTGTTTTAAAGAAACTTCAACCGTTTGCAACTTTGCTTGGCATATTGTGTTGTGTTCACAATTTTCCTTCATGTGTAGGTGCATCTGCAGGATGTGTGTCCAAATGACCAATAGAATGTTGTGATACAAGTACCACCCCTTTAGAACCTTTGAATGACATCAACACCCATATGAAAGGGTGGGGCTTACATTGCAACATTCCATCTGCTATCTTGCTTACTTTGACCTCTGCTTCGGACATCCTTGTTCATATGCAGCAGAGGTGAAGAACAATGGCCCCTTTTTGACTTGTGGACTTCAACTCCCAGAATTCCTGAGCCAGGTTATCTTTTCAACACACTTTTTGAAAAATGCAATTCTATAACTCAAAGTGGCAAACTTATCTAATACTCCTGCTTTCCAGGATAGCACCTTCCCACTACACCAAACTGATGTTCCTAATGCCTCTCTCCTAACTATATTTAAAATATTTTGACAACGGAGAATGTTAGATTCCACTTGATTGCCACCAGTCTGTTTTTGAAGATGGCACCAGTTTGCAGTACCATTAATATTTGTGTTGCTTTTTTAAAAATAATCCCAGTAGGATGGAAGCTTAACATACAGGTAGTCCTCAACTTATGACCCCAATTGAGCCCAAAATTTATGTTGCTAAGTGAGACATTTGTTTTGCACCATTTTACGACCTTTCTTGCCACCGTTGTTAAATGAATCATTGCAGTTGTTAACTTAGTAACTTGGTTGTTAAGTGAATCTGGCTTCCCCATTGACTTTGCTTGGCATAAGGTCACGAAAGCTGATCACATGATCTTGGGATATTGCAATGGTCATAAATATGAGCCAGTTGCCAAGCATTTGAATTTTGATCACGTGACCATGACTGCAATGGTTGTAAGTGTGAAAAATGGTTATAGGTCACTTTTTTCAGAGCTGTTATAACTTTGAATGGTCATTAAAAAAACTGTTGAGGACTACCTGTACCTATAAGTTGAGGACTACCTGTACTATGATTTATCTCTTGGTAAGTATGTGTATGACCAAGTTCCAGTTGTATTGTAGGAGAGCAACATGGGCGACGCACAAATTAAATAAATATTGTTACCTAGGCTAAAATCCCACTGGATTCCCTGTGATATTTATATAGTCATACCGGTAGGATTGTATCACAAACAGGATGAATTTGCAGATGTTTATTAATGTGCATAAGGTTCTTTTCCCTTTCTCATAGAAAATTGTGGTGCCTGCTGTAACCCAAAGTCCTATCATCTAAAATTTAATATGCTTGTTTTCTTTATAACAGTAATTTCCATTCATGTGTAAATGCACACTGATTGAGACAATGAAAGCCAACGTAATTAATCAAGCTAGCAATCAGGCAATAGCAGTGTTACTCAGGAAGTGGCTCACCTAAATCTTACACTGAGGCCAGGAAAACTGCTCTGTACAGAAATAATAAAGATGCTTAAATTCTCTCTCTCTCTCTCTCTCTCTCTCTCTCTCTCTCTCTCTCTCTCTCTCTCTCTCTCTCTCTCTCTCTCTCTCTCTCTCTAAGAAATATTCTAAGAAATATTAGGGCTACTTTCAATAGTTTCAAGACTCTAAACACAGGCCAGGAAGGAAGATTATTAAGACTGAAAGCATTTAGACAGACTGTTGTTCTAATTATTGTCATAAATGATAATTTGGCAATTCTGCCAGCAAATAATGAATGTGAAGATAGTTCATTTGAAAACAAGAAAAACAATGCACCCTGACATGATGGCACTGGGAAATGCAAGGAGAAGCAAAGACGTTTCATCATGTGCCTTGGCCAGGCTGTAAAAAAAAAAACACCTCTCATTTCTCCTAATTGTTGATCAGTACAAACGTTCAGCTAACTGCAAACCAGGGGAAATGATGATATCTCTCTCTCTCTCTCTCTCTCTCTCTCTCTCTCTCTCTCTCTCTCTCTCTCTCTCTCTCTCTCTCTCTCTCTCTCTCTCTTTAGATAGCCACATTTTCTCTTAACTAGAATCATTGGCTGTGGAAAACTGTTCTTCTGGGAAAGATGCTACACTACCAGAAATGATGATTCAACTGCGCATTACGAGAATTCCTGGAAGAAGCATTTCCTTCTTGAAATGGCATCCAACACTTTGCCAGTCAGTAGGCACACCTTCAAGCAGGCAAAGAAGCCCTTTGATTGCTTTGTGCAACTGTCTTTTCCATGAAGGTTTCTGTCCTCCTCAGAAAGGAAAGGCCAAGGCGGAAGAGGAAGAGGGGAGAAAATGTCATAGACCTCCCAGAAAGCAGCATCTTAATGTTTTTCAGGGTCAATGATATGTTTTTAATACTTATACATAAACCCTACACATCCAGATAATATCTTACGCAATTCCATCTATTGCTCTATTAAATAAAAAAGCAAATCTTGGAGGAAATCAAATTCTATCTATTTTCCGGAAGTCAGGCTGAAATTGCAGGATGAGTGGATGCCTTCCACGGCTGCTTCCTTTGTGGCTGTATCCCAAGCCATAGGAATTAGTCAAACAGTCCATATCTCTCAATGGTTATGATCCCCTGTTTCAGCCATTTCCCCTCATAATGGCAGCCACAGAGGTGACTCTCTGCAAATAAGGCCTCGCAGCCGCTGGACATTCATCATGTCTCTCCAGAGCACCATTAGACTATCCTAATGGGCACTCCCATCTTCATTATGATATTAATTCCCTAAATTTCCAAAGTGATTTCATTTGTAAAAATGACAATGGCTGGCTGCTCTGGAGACAAACTGTTTTCATCACACTCCTGCTTGCTTACAGAGGTCTTCCTTGTTTCAGCCGTGGGGGGGGGGGCAGGAGGGGCCGGGAGGAGATGAGGGCGGAGGAGAGAGATGTGATAGCATCAGATCTCTTGTGGTATGCACAACTGCCTAAAAGCGATGCCACTTGTCAACATGGCACACCCGCCTGAAGATTTCTTTACAGTGCAACTAGTGAGTGGAAGACAGTATTTGCAAGGGGGGGGGCAGATTTGAGGCAGAAAGAACTTGGGACCTCTGTATTAATGTGGAAGTGCAGGAGAAAAATCAAGGACAAGCTATATCAAAGCTAAAGCTGGAGTCTATTAATTTAGTTTGCACAACTATGTTTACGTCTAGAACTCTTGTGGCCCCATGACATACCAGGAGCCACACTTAAAAAAGAAGCAGGGAATGCTTGACAGGGCAAAAATAAATAAATGTGATTCAAATTAAACATGATTACTTTCTTTTCTTTTTTCCCCTCTTTTCCTTTTTTTATTATATCCAGGTTTTTTTTAATTAATTTTCCAATATTGCATTTACATATTTGAAAAGTAGCATGGCGGTTGAGCATCGTAATTCCATTACATTTAAATATCATCAGTACAAATCTCAAAGTATTTCAACAACAAAATTCCCTCTCTTTCCCCCATAAGATCTACTATCATATTCAGATCAATACAATTCTTATTCTATCAATCAAACAAAAATACCTTTCTAATATTCATTAATAATCTTCAGTCTATACATATCTTAATTAATTTGACATTCCATCTTTTAGACAATAACCTAATAAGTTTTTCTTAACTTTAATTTTGCATTAATATTTAAATTTAGCGTTTAATCTTTATCATTTCCAGATTTTAAATTATCCCAGTTTCTCAGTCTCCTATCTCATATTTAGGGCTAATAATTTTTCTTCCCCCCCTTTTCTACTTCTTTCCTTTCTTCCTTTCCAGAAAAAGAGAAAATAAATAAATAAATAAACCATCAGCATTTATACCACAAGCTAATATACGAATTTAATTATTAGTATTTATACTTCTAAGTTTTATTTAACCTGTGGCTCAACTCATGACAATATCTTAAATTCAAGTCTTAGTTATCTATAAACATTCAAACTTTTAGCAAATCAGTAACCTGGTAATTGATTTTCCCTTAATATTTTAATTTAACATTTAATATTTATCTTTTTTCCAAATTTTAATTAAACACGATTCCTTTATCACAATTCCTCATATGATCTAATATTTAAAATACAGACCTTATATGTAAAATCTATCATATATCTTAACAAACTAATAAGACAATATAATATTCTTATTTCAATATTTATATTTCTAGATTTTATAAAACCAATTTTTTTATCTCAAATCATTACAATATCTTATATTCAAAATACATATTCTATCCATTTAAATATATTCTATTTTAGATCCCATATACTGTATAAATCAAAACCCCAATCCCTTTCAGTCTAATTCTAGCTTTTTTCCTCTGCCAAACCATCTTTCGTATCTTCGCTTTTAAATCATCAAAAAGATCTCCTTGTATTGTTGTAACTATTGTTTGATATTGATAAAGGCGTTCAGTTGCTGTTTTCTTAAGAGGGCTAGCTGGTTTGACAGGTCATCTCTTTATTTTTCCAGTTCGATGCAGTTGTCCCAAAGTATTTATCTTGTCTTTCATCTGTTTTTCTTTTTTGTCCTCAAATTCCTTCTGGTTTATAAGAAAAGTCCTTTCCTTATTCTCTATTATCAGTTTCCTTCCCATGTTTTCCACAGTTTGTATTTGTTGAGTATCTACGTCTTCTGTCTTAACATTTGGTTGTTTCCCCTTTTCTATGGAATTCTGTATAGATGATTCTTTAGTTGAAGTCATAGTTTGAGCTTGCATATGGAGAGTTTGGATAATTGCTTTTAACATATAAAGAATCTGTTCCTGTACTTCCTCTGTGTGAGAAATCCATTCCTGTTCTTCTTCCATTGTCATATATTAGACTAAACAAAGAACTTACAATCAGAAAGTCCACCAAGTAAAAAGCTGAGCGGAGTTTCTTGCAGATGTTGCTTCAAGGTTACTTTGTATCTTATCTGTTTTTAAGGCAATCAACAAGTCTGTCTTAAAGAATAGCAGGTTACAGTCTCAAATTTAGCCAGCAAATGTCATCTCAGAGTTACTTAAACCTTTTCAGTTTTCTTTCCCCCCTCTATTGTAAGGGGGAGAAAAAGAACCCAAATCTTCAATAATAGTTGAGTAAAAATCAGAGGAGAAGAAGAAATAGAGAACATAAAGTTACAAGTCTTATAATCCACCAGTTTTAAAAAATAGAATTCCAATTAGGATCCCAGTATTTTTCCCAATGTTGATAGCCGCTGTTTCTGGAGGGAGGGCTAAAATCCCCCTTCCCTCACCACAGGGGGGAAAGTACTTTAGCAGCTTATGCAGGTAATTAAGTAATTAGGATGTAAGAGAGGCAGATCTCACCCAATCCTTTCCACACTGCTTTGAAGTTGCCAGATGTTAATGTGACTTCAGCTGTTAGCAGCCTAGGGACAAGCCATATTTCTATGGCCGGTCCTTTTGTCTGCTGGTTTGGAGGAAATGTCAGGTCTTCAGGAAAGTTGCTGCTCTCCTGCGATCCAGCAAAAGCCCGTCCTTGCTGGTTGTTTCTCTGGGGCGATTTTTGGCCCTTTTCAGCCCCCCCCAGCAATGCAAAACTGAATGGGGGAGAAAGAGCAGATCTCCCAGCCATCCATGATGGCTGCGTGACAAAACCGGAAGCCTAAACATGATTACTTTCCATGTTAGATAATAATTTTTCCCAATGGAAAAATTCGGGGGCAATCATTGGAGTCCCCAAAGAGTTCCTGAGATCTTGATTTTTCTGGTGACCTCTAAATAAGAAACACTTTTTGTGTTCTTGATGAGAAGCTCTACAGCTTGACTTGTACAAAGCCAGCAAATATGCAAGGCTTCTGCTAGGGCAGGAGTAGGCAACCTTGGTTCTTTTATGACTCATGGACTTCAACTCCCAGAATTCCTGAGCCAGCCATAAAAGAGCCAAGGTTGTCTACCCCTGTGCTAGGGGGTATACTAGGATGATGAAAGCATCAAGCATTCAGAGAAGCTTTGTTTTAGTTGCCATGCTGCTTTGCTCAGAGTCATATCTGGAGATGGTTTGAAATGGTGAGGTTGGATTGGGCCTCTTTGTGTCAACTCTGCCCTTAAACTGAGTGCATATTGTATGTTGATCCTAAACATATATTGATGTTCAGTATCAAATGAAAGCAAAGTTACCTGCCCAAGACACCTAGCTTTTTATCTGTCTATATTGATCTGAATTCTATTTTACCGTGCAGTTATATGCTGGGTGAACAACCTGTGGCCTGGGCATTAGATGTGGTTTCTCAACTCTTGCCTTTGGCTTACAGAGCACTGCTAGGTTACATCATCAGAAAGTGGCAGCTGATGTGATTCCGTGCCAGCCTGTGCTCGCAACAGCTGAGTCGGGGGAATCTGAGGAGGAGGTGGAGGAGGCATTTGAAGGGCCATCAGGGGCAGAGGGAGGCTTGGATGAATTACAGGACTCACAGTTTGATGCAGAGCCTGGGCCCTCCAATCGTGTTCCTGATGAAGCTCAGCTGTGTGAGGAGAATGAGTCAGACTTGGAGGACTCACACCTGATGGACTTGCTAATTAATGCTCGCACACATCGTCAATTAGCGAGAGTAAATCAGCAGCAGTCAATACGGCAACTCCAGAGTAAAAGGAGATGGCAATGAGAGGGAACACCTTGGGACTGCTGAATAAAGGGAGGAGGTGTGGGCGGTGCTGGTTGCTGAAGGCAACCATTTGCAAAGTGCTTCTTGGAATCCTGGTCTGTTCATCTTGCTGGTGACGTCTCTTCTGTTTGCATCGCGTTTTCTTGGGGACTATTTTCTTCCTTTGGACTTGAGTTTTGCTGTTTGTGTTTTGGACTATTTGACAGGTTTGTCACCCATATTAAAAGGGGTTTGTTTTGTTTTAAAGTCTCCAGCCTATTGTATCAGCAGGGGTTTGGTCCTTGTGCCTTTAACAAGGACGGTAATAGGCTGGGATAGAACAGCAGCCATCTTTTGGCAGCCCATTTTTTTTATATACACCTATACACCTAAGATAAAACAAGTGATAAGAACACAAAATTCTGGAGAGAAAAAAGAAAAAAAAACACATAAAACTTTCCACTTTGTTCACCTTGATCAGGGGTCTTCAAACTTGGCCCTTTTATGACTTGTGGACTTCAACTCCCAGAAATCCTCAGCCAGCGTGCCTGGCTGAGGAATTCTGGGAGTTGAAGTCCACAAGTTATAAAAGGGCCAAGTATGAAGACCACTGACCTTGATGGTATTACATCAGAGTCTATGATCCTGGAAGCCAAAGATATCTCTAAAAAAAACAAAAAGTAAAAATTCAGCCCTTGTATTAGCAAAGGGGGGGGGAGTGAAGGCCACTTCTACCTAAAATAAAAAGCCTTGCCTTTTTAAAATCTGTTTTTCCACCCAAATGTGATGGGAAATTGGGGCTCACATCTTACTTATTGGGGCTGAAGGCACCCTTCTGGCCTCTGCATGTGTACAAGTAACCCTGGACTTGCAACCACCAATGAAACTACAATTTCATTCATAAGTTGTTATGGTTATAAATTGAGTCATCGTGTGATAGGACACAATTTTTTGAACAATTTTACAGTGGTCATTAAGTGAGCTGTGTGGTGAAAAACATGGACATTAAGCAAATTCAGCTTCCACAATGGAATTTTTGTCAGAAACAACCAAAAAGGCCACAAATTGCAATCAAGTGACATTCGAGGGACTACAACCGTTTGGTAGTAAATGTGAGCTGGTTTCCAAGTGCCTAGAATTGCAAATGTAACCACAAGGGGTGGTGACAGTTGTTAAGTGTAAGGACATGTCATAAAGCACTTTTTTTCTGAGGCTCTTGTAACTTTTTTCTGAGGCCCTCGTTAAACAAAACAGTTGAAAGTTGAGGACTATCTGTATTCATTTCTAATTTGGAGAAAATATCAAAGGATTTGACAACCCAAAGGTTTTATTCTTACTTGCCTTTTTAAATGGATAATGTTTTCCCCTTCTCCTTCACAAGCTGTGAATCTAGATTTAGAAATAAAAAAAATCATAAGCCGATCAGACTTTTGTAACAGCTCCTATTATGCTTGGACAATATGGAATGCATAGGTTAAAACATTTACGTGCACACCCGCCTGATTAGAAGTGAATATACTTACTTTTTCTACACTTCCACAACAATGAATGGAGCAGAACCATCTCAGAAGTGCCTAAGCCAGGGGTTCTCAACCTTGGCCACTTTAAGACTTGTGGACTTCAACTCCCAGAATTCCTCAGCCAGCTTTGCTGGCTGAGGAATTCTGGGAGTTGAAGTCCACAAGTCTTAAAGTGGCCAAGGTTGAGAACCCCTGGCCTAAGCCCACAATATGATAGAATTCTATCTATGAATACACTCACCTACAGTGTAATTCTACTTGCCGACTAACAGCAGAAACCAGAGCTTCCCTATCTTGTCCCATGCCTGTTAAATGATTTTAAAAAACACAACCCAAAAGATGTTACAGCTTCATCCTAATGAATCTCTCCACTGTGGCGATTCTCTTTTCTGATGCATTAGGGCCAGCCAGCTGCCCTTTCTTAAGCACTTCCAATGTTCCACATTAATCATACAGAGAACTGGAGTCACTGGTGCTGTCTGCATAAACTGCCCAAGCTATTAATGCGGAAGGAAAATTAGCCTACCTCTGATTATTTTTAGGCTATAGTTAATTTTTGTCATCTCCGTACTTAAGAGAGTCTGGAGAGATGACCCTCCTGGACAGCACTGCAGTAACAGGGTGAACTGAAGGCTTTAAATAGTCAAGATTATTCTTATAGAAGGGAAAGCTAGAAGATTTTGCTGGCTGGCATTAACAGTTGGACTTAGGTGAAATAAGAATAAGTAGTTGGAATATCTTCCTTATGAAAGCACTCCAGTGGGATCATGTGATCTGATGCTAGGGGCAGCATGAGATAGAGTCGGAGGTTCAGAGGTAGAGGTAGAGATAGAGATGATAGAGATACAGATAGAGAGGTAGATAGATAAATAGATGGATTAAATAGATAACAGATATATATATGTGTTAAATTTGGATTGCTAACAAAGCTCTCATCAGCCAGCTACACCCTTCTGAGATTTGAACCTGGGCTGCTTGCACGTTAGGCAGCTGTGTTGACCTCTAAGCCACAGGCTCTTTCTCACTTTGTCAGCTGTGTCAGGGAGGGAAGAGACCAGGGAGGGAGGAGATATGTCTTAAGTGTTTTTTATGATGCACCTGATCGGCCCAAATATGGGAAGAAGAAAACTTTTGCATATATCAGCCCCAATCTAGGGCTATCCACAAGCAGCAGTCGCTACTGCGACAATCATTTTTGTGTTAAATTTGGATTGCTAACAAAGAGTTAAAGGGAAGCTGGTATAGCTATTTTGAGCTCCTTAGCTCTAGACGCCTAGAGAGCAGTTGGAGATCGAGCCGTGCCGAATCTGACCGAACATTGGTAAGAGACCATATTAGGTCCTACCTAATGGCGATAAGAGCAGAGAAGTGTTCCTACCTCACTGCTCTTATTGCGTCATCAGATAACCGCCCAGCCTCCCTGTTTAGGGTGACCCGCTCCCTCCTTCATCAGGAGGTGAGGGGAGACCCCTTAGAGGGTAGAGCTGAGGATTTCGGAAAATATCTGTATGATAAAATCGCTCAGATACGGGAAGGCTTCGACTTCAACTGGGTATGTCCAATGGGAGAGGCGGAGGCTGGTCTTGAGACTGTTACCTGGGTTGAGTTTGACCCCGTGACCCCCGAGGATGTGGACAGGTTGCTGGGGGGACTTAGGGCGACCACATGTTTACTGGACCCGTGCCCCTCCTGGTTGGCGCTGGCCTCCCGGGAGGTGGTACGAGGCTGGTTCCAAGCAATTATCAACGCTTCCTTGAGTGAGGGTGTCTTTCCCGCTGCCTTGAAAGAGGCAGTGGTGAGACCCCTCCTCAAGAAGCCTGCCCTGGATCCAGCTGTTTTATCAAACTACCGTCCCGTCTCCAACCTTCGCTTTCTTGCGAAGGTTGTTGAGAGTGTGGTTGCCCGACAGTTCCTGCAGCACCTGGAGGAATCGTCATATCTCGATCCGTTCCAGTCGGGCTTCAGGCCTGGCTACAGCACGGAAACAGCATTGGTCGCGTTGGTGGATGATCTCTGGCGGGCCCAAGACAGGGGTTGCTCCTCTGTTCTGGTGCTATTGGACCTCTCGGCGGCTTTTGATACCATCGATCATGGTATCATGCTGCAACGGTTGGAGGGGCTGGGCATAGGAGGCACTGTCTTGCAGTGGTTCTCCTCCTTCCTCTCTGGCCAGATGCAGTCTGTGTTGACAGGGGGCCAGAGGTCGACCCCGAGACCCCTCGTATGTGGGGTACCTCAGGGGTCGGTCCTCTCGCCTCTACTGTTCAACATTTATGTAAAGCCGCTGGGTGAGATCATCCGTGGTTTTGGCGTGGAGTACCACCAGTACGCTGATGATACCCAGCTGTACATTTCCATGCCAAACCACCCCAACGATGCCCTTGCCGTGCTGACCCAGTGCCTGGAGGCTGTGCGGGTATGGATGGGGAGAAACGGACTCAAGCTCAACCCCTCCAAGACCGAGTGGCTGTGGTTACCGTCGTCCCGGTACAGCCAGCTGATTCCATTGCTGTGTATTGGGGGCGAAACAGTGGCTCCCACAGGAAGGGTTCGCAATTTGGGAATCCTCCTGGACTCACGGCTGTCCTTAGAGGACCATCTGATGGCCGTGGCCGGGAGGATGTTCTACCAGGTTCGCCTGGTGCGCCAGTTGCGTCCCTTCCTAGACCAGGACTCGCTACGCACAGTCACTCATGCCCTCGTGACCTCCAGGCTGGACTACTGTAATGCTCTCTACATGGGGCTCCCCTTGAGGTGCATCCGGAAGCTCCAACTTGCCCAGAATGCGGCCGCGCGGGTAGTGATGGGAGCGTCGTGGCGCTCCCACGTAACACCGCTCCTGCGTGAGTTGCACTGGTTGCCGGTGGTCTTTCGGGTGCGGTTCAAGGTGTTAGTGACCACTTTTAAAGCGCTCCATGGCATCGGACCCGGATACTTACAGGACCGTCTACTGCCAGCAAATACCTCCCGTCGTCCGGTACGCTCCCACAGAGAGGGCCTCCTCAGGGACCCGTCAGCCAGAGAGTGCCGGCTGGCGACCCCCAGGGGGAGAGCCTTCTCTGTGGAAGCTCCCACATTATGGAACGAGCTCCCCCCCGAACTCCGTATAATAACAGATTTACGCACCTTCCGTCGGGAACTAAAAACATTCCTTTTTCGACAGGCCGGCCTGGCATAGAAGCTTCGGTTCCAATAGGGTCAAAATGTTTTAGGGGGACTGAGTATTTTTTAAGATTTTAGCTTTGTATGTTTTGGGTTTTAAATGGGGATTTCGGCCAAATGATTTAATTTATTTTTAATTATTTTAAATTTTGTATATTTATATGCTTTTTAAATTTTAGGCTGTACACCGCCCCGAGTCCTTCGGGAGAGGGGCGGTATAGAAATTTGATTAATAAATAATAATAAATAAAATAAATAAATCAGCCAGCTACACCCTTCTGAGATTTGAATCTGGGCTCCTTGCATACACACACACACACACACACACACACACACAGAGAGAGAGAGAGAGAGAGAGAGAGAGAGAGAGAGAGAGAGAGAGAGAGAGAGAGAGAGAGAGAGAGAGAGAGAGAGAGAGAGAGAGAGAAATGATGAAGAGAAATTATAGAGAGGGAGAAGACAGAGATGAAGATGGAAATGATAGAGATGCGAGATATATATAGAGAGAGATAGAGAGAGTTGATAGAGATGATGGTGATGATAGCGATAGAGATGATTTATCTCTCACAAGTGACTCTGGACAAATTACAAAGATTGGGATATAATAAACCCACAGAAGTAGCACCCAAGGATAAACAATAACCCCACTTACCAAAAAAAACCAACAACCCCACATTCTTGCACTCCACTTTGGAAAATCAGAGTTGAAAAGCAAACTACAAATATGGTAAATTCAAATAAACAGCTAAGCAAACCTGTCTAAAAATGAATAACAAAAGGGTGAAAACAGTTTTAACAGAGATGCTAAAGAAGGTCAAAAATCTCATGCTTTGAGGAATATTTTCCAGTGGGAAAAAAATGGAGCAAATGAATGAAAAGGGTGGCGCAGTGGTTAGAATGCAGTTCTGCAGGCTACTTCTGCTTACTGCCGGCTGCCAACAATTTGGCAGTTCGACTCTCACCCACTCAAGGTTGACTCAGCCTTCCATCCTTCTGAGGTCCATAAAATGAGGACCCAGATTGTTGGGGGGCCATATGCTGACTCTGTAAAACTACTTAGAGAGGGCTGTAAAGCACTGTGAAGCGGTATATAAGTCTAAGTGCTATGGCTATTGCTATCTTTCAAAGAACCCTGAGAAGTTACCGATCTCGTGCCTCATGACTGGTGATTCATATCTATTTTTGGTGGTTGCCCGAATGCTATTTTCATTCCAGATCACCTTTTCCCTTCTTATTTTATTGCATAACTCCGGCCATTCCAGCTAGAGTAGTACTCCCAGAGTTGGCTACAGGGCACCATAAAAAAGAAAAATCCAATATTGAATGAATGAGAAGAAACCTCTACTTCACTGTGGTGGGTGTCAGGGAAACAGATATTCTACAATCATTTTCATTTCATTCCTATCAAAACATTCACAGAGTGACACATTAATAAGGGTAAAAATTCACAGGAAATTTGTCTTTTGGCTCAAGTCAGCAACAATAGTATCCATGACCAATTTGTAGGTGGATGAGAAGGCTTCCCACTTGCAAACTCTTCCTGTTTAAAGCCTTCACAATACTCTCTTGCAGAAATCAGGACTCAGTGTAGATTGGTTGTCTAGACATCCTTCTATAAGCTAGTTAATGCTTTCCTGCTGGCCAGTTTTGACTCACTTCTTGTTCCATGTTCCACATACCTAAACATATTCACCATCCCCAACTTCAAAACAAACAAACAAACAAAAATCATCCCCCAGAAACGCCCACCTCAAAAACTTTTATGGCATTCTTCTTAGTCTTCATGCTTGCTATGACATTCCTCCACACTCCTCTCTACATTCTACACAATTGCTGATATTGGCATATCAGGAATATTCCCTTGGGGGCTCTTTAAAACCAGCATGCCATACTACAATAGGAGGCAGAAAATGGAGGGCAGGCAAAACCAGCATGCCATGCTACAATAGGAGGCAGAAAATGGAGGGCAGGATTCTCCATCAATGAAACCACAGATCAACTCTCCTACTGTCAGGAAGCACAATTAAGCTATCTGGAGAATATATTTCTTGTCATCATTACTACAGTTCTGCTAATACCAATAACTAAATTACTGATAAATACAGATATTTACAAGGTACTATCTGTATCGGCATATGATAAATGGAGGGGGACAACCTCCTTCTGGTCCCTTGCCAAATCAAATAGTTATAATCAGGGAATATATTCCATAAGCAGGTGCACACGTGTATTAAGAATCAATGTCGAAGTTGTGGTAACTGTTGAGCTTGCTAGATTTTAAATTAAAGATTCCTCCTTGGATTTCAATGCATGCATCAATTTATAGAATGGCTTCAGGCAAAGGATCATATCTTGACTTTAATTTACCATCCCTATAAAAGTAGAATTATTTGCTAGAAGTAAAATGAACAGATTCGTATCCCAAGGAATGAGTAAAATATCCGTATTTCTCTGGGTGGTTGTAAAATTTTAAACGGGTGGAACAAGCCAGAAAAGATGGTTGCATAAGTGTCTGTCCAATGCTCAATTCATTATCCTAGTTAGGAGAGAACTATAGTTGAGTGGTTTGACTCAATAACTATTCATCTGTACATTAGTTCTGCTGAAAAAAATCATTTTAAAATACATTTTATAAATGTACTTGCAAACAGGGAAGGAAAACACAACTAGGGTTATGTCCATTTGTTCAGTGACTGTTCACATATGCTGGCACTGAATGAGGGGACTTATGACAGGTCTTCAGAGTTCTAGCCATTGCAGCATCCGTAGTTGGTGCCTGCTTTGTGATTACAATATCATAAAAGCTGCAGCCACATGATCTGATTTTAGATTTTCCCTGCCCACCAATAAAATCAATGTGGAAACCAGCAGGGAGTCAGAGATCATAGTTGTGTGAGGTCTTCACTTAACAACCAATACAATCCTTATGCAATTACGGCAACCTGGACTGCCAGAACTGCTATCACTAAGTGACATAGTCATGTGATGTCATACTTTATGACTAAGTTGCTTAGCACTGGCAATTCTGGTCCCAACTGCTATTGTAAGTTGAGGATGATCACATCCTTAATGCAAGGAATGTTGCATAAGAACAGGATCAAGAGCAGCTCAGTACATTGGTCAAAGAACTGCCAGTGGCCCTGAAATTAACTGACAAGCCTTCTTCTGATTTACGTGTCCCATAAAATTGAAATATAGATTTTACATTTATCTATACTATAGATAAACCCCAATTTTGAATGCAGTACCAATTCATGTGTTAGATTGTTGTCTAAGGGTGGTTTCCAGTCTGAGCTGAAAACTCTGTCAGGTTTGGTTTCTAGGTAAATAGTTTATTCCAAAACTCAAAGCATGTTGGTTAGCTATTCTTCCACTGAAGTGCTCTGTTTTTCCAGTAAGAAGCGTCGAGTGTCTGCATCGGTTATTAGATACGGTATAGAATTAATTCAGTATCCTTTGAGAGGCTGTAGGGTTTAGTAAAGTTTAACAGTAAAAATATTGTAAGTTAAAATGATAGTTTCGGTATCTGTAAAAACCCTATAGCAGTTTATTGCACCAAATAATCCATTTTCTTCTTAACATGCCATTTAGATAGATGTTATTTCTGAAAGAGATCAAGCTGGGAGGTAGCAACAATGGACTTGCCTGAATCAAAGTTCTGGAGACGCTGTCTTCTGTTTTCAAGCCTCGGCAGAGGTACATGCTGTTTTTTAATGCTGTTGTTGATCTGACTTGTCTTTTACTTGCTTTAAAATTCCCAAGTTGGTTCCCTGCCCCCAATCTATTTTGTATGTTGAATTATCATTCCAGAGGAGGAGGACACACTATTATTTTTAATGCTTTCTGCATTAAAATACGCTAAATACTGTACACTAAAAATAACAGTGTATCTCCTCCTCTGGAATGATAATTCAACATACAAAATAGATTGGGGGCAGGGAACCAACTTGGGAATTTTAAAGCAAGTAAAATTCAGTCTCGATAAAGACACATTGAAAAGGCTAGAGAAGTGGTTGGAAGAGAAATTTGCTGTATTCTGAGACCTTGGCCACTTAGGCAAAGAAGTTAAGTCTATTACTTCCTCGGCTTTGTCCCGCCTCCTTCATAATGACATCTGAAAAAATAAATTGTTGGAGCTGCTCCATGGGAAATGTTGAGGGTAAGAACGAGAAGATGAAGCTGAGATAGGAAGCCCATTTCTGGATTTAAGGCAAGGACATCATTTCATGATGTCACTGATGAAAACGATGACTTCTGGGAATTCCAGAAGTCTGCACAGCCTCCTTTGTCACCGACTCACTCTATCTTCCTTAGCCTCATGCTGGGTAATAAAACAATATGACATTTTTGACTGTCAAGAATTCCTTTTGAGATAAGCCAGACCGCCCTATTAACCATTCTCAACATTCAGCTTTTATGCCTCTGTGTTTCTCTTCCTTCTTTGCTCCTCATGGTTTGTCTACCTCGTGTTTAATTCTTTTATTTTTATGAACATTGGGAAAATTAGGAGAACAAATTAGCTAATGGTACTCAACTGGGAGAAGTTGAGAAGGGATTGTCTTATTATCTGTTTTATCTAATGTCTCTTTACCCCCTCCCCTTCCGCCAGCATGTGCCCCAAATGCAAGCATGGTTTTTGTGGGAGGTTTTTCATATTGTTCAGGTGATAATTGCAGCTTTCACTTGGTATTCTGAATGTGACAAGCTGCTATCATCTGTTATCGCAACAATCAGTCTTCTTGGAGTTTTGCCTTATACCGGTATCACCTCCAGAGAGCCAAGCTGGGAAGTGATAAACTTCCCACCAGGTTGGCTATCAGGCAAAATGGAATGGTTAACACTTAAAAGGTACGTGAGAAGTTTTTCTCCAAATCTGGCTGCAAGTTTCATATTCTACCTAGGTGAATTAGCAAAAGGAAATGAATTTTCCAGGAGATCAATTTTGGCTTGTGAGGAAATGTTACCAAATTTGGGGAAAGTCACACCTCACACGGCATCTGCCTTGTCTCACTGTATAAATAGAGCATTGTATCTTCCCTTCAGTGTGACTGCGGGTCTCACGTTAAACTGTAGATCACATTACCACCACCACACCATTCTCTGTCTCTCTGTCTAGCAAAACTCTTCAAACGTTGCCTCAGCCAAGGACTGAACAAATCAGCAGAATATATAGGAGTTTGATCTAGTGGTTAAGGCACCAGCCTAGAAAGGAAACCTTGAGTTCCAGTCCTACCTGAACTATGAAAGTCAACTGGGTGGCCTCACAGGGTTGTTGTTGGGGGGACAATAGGAGGAGGAAAGTGTATTGGATATGTTTGCCACATACATACATACATACATACATACATACATACATACATACATACATACATACGAATTGCAATCAGCCTTAATGAAAAGGAACCGTGCTCGTGTTTTTAGTGTTTCACCAATCAAGAAATATATTTGGGTTTCCTGGTCTAAATTCTCATGCTAATATCAGGGCATATTTTCCACTTGTCAAAAATAAAATTAGGATCATAGTAATTTTTTGATGTAGCAGAGAAGCAACCACTATTAATATACACCTTCCTCCACACACTCTCTCTCTCTTTGTACATGTGTATGTGTGTATATGATAGTTGGTATTAACAACAATGCCGGGCCTTGGGTTTGTACGTCAGAGCCAGTTGAAATGGATGGTTAAAACTTAAGCGGAAGGGGAATTTGCCTTGTAGCCTGTTTCATTTGCTAACAGATTGCAAGCCAGAACTTACATTACTGGCTTTCAAGGCACGGATGGATGTTCTTTTAGTAGCCAAAGTGAGGAAACCTCCAGAGCTCTGTAGTTTTTTTTCATGGAGTTAAATGCCCAGTGCAAAGACATGGGGTTACCTTTTAACAAAACCTGCCCATCAGTGTGTCTCACAGTAGTCTGAATGGAGCCTTCTCAGTCCCTTTTCTCCTTTTGCTTTCCTGAAGTCTATTATTTATACGATTAAAAACCCCTGAGGTTTAAAATGGCAGCTATATTGTCAAATACAATGTGCTTCTCACTTGGGGTGGACAAAAGCCTTTGAGCTGACTTAAAGTTTGTATGGCATCCTTCCTGGGTGCCCCTGGTTCAAGCACGTGTCCTGGGAAGCAGCCCTTTCCTCCAGGGGCGTCCGACAGGCTTCCCGCAGGGCTCTCAGCTGGCATCACCGCTGACAGCTGCTCAGACACGTGTTCCTCTTTATCCAGGCTGGCTGGCTAATCTTCCTCCAGATGCCACCGAAGATGGGAAGACAGGCTTGGCAGCAAACTGCTCTTCCCCTCCCTTTTGTTTTTATTTCTCTGTGCACTGACTAGCAGAGGGTGAATTTTTAAAAAGGAGTTTGAGGCAAGGAGGCTTCTTTAGTAGGTTCATGAGTGAATGACACCACCTGCCTTTGTCACCAACTAGCTTTCAGCCTCATTTCCAGCAGCACAAGTTGAAGTGGAGGTAAAAAGAATACCCTGGGAAGTCAGGCTCAGTTCAGGTGACCACACTGACACTGTCCCATGTGGTTTTTGCAACAACACTACAGAAGTAGTTTTCAACTTTTCTCTGTCCAAGTATGGAAAACTGACTTACTGAAAGGTGTTTCCCTGCCCAAAAAATCTGCTCAAGTTTGCCAGTTGCTGCAAGCCCCAGTTAATTTATTGTCTTAAGGATTTGTGCACAGAAAGATTGATAACGCCTATCCTGATAGCACAACTATTCTTGGTAGAGCCTGCATTTTTGAAGAGTGCATGCACGCAACCCCTTCCATGTATGTTCAAGGTAAAGAGAGAGGTTGATAAATATCCACCCATTGCTAGAGCAGAGAATTGTTCAGCCAATCCAGTTCTGTTCTATATTTTTTCTTAAAATAGATTACTCCATGATCCAATACAGGGAAAAAATATCAGCAAATTTATTGTACCTTTATTGTGCTCTGATCATCGTTTCTAACTAGGCCACATGCTGTTAGGTGTTCATTCTGGAGGAATCTATAGATGCTACATGAAAAATCTGAGTTGTCATTACCATTATATTCAAGAACCAGCATAAAACATGGTTATTGTTTATATTGGGGTATCTCTGGACTGTAGATGGAATGTGCACATCAGGTCTAGCCAGAGAGGGAAGTAAAAAAACTCAAGATGGTGGTCACAATCCACGACACATATAAAAAGGGTGGGGCTTCAGTCCCATGACTGTAGCCAACATTTTGACTTTTTTGTCCCTTTTCCTGCAGACCCCTCTGACTTACACATCTCACAATGGAAGAAGCTCTCCCATTTATTTATATATCTATATCTAAGGTGACCAACTTTTTTACAATGAAAAGGAGGACACAAATAAATTGAAGAAAAAAATATCGTAAAAAAAAAGAAAAATTTTATTCATTGCAACAATAATACAGACAACTTGCATGTGCAAAGTTTGCCAGCCGGGTGTTTTGGCGCACTCAGCAGCAATTCCTATTGGCTTTCGAAAGCCAATAGGGGGAGTAGCACAGCTCATGCAAAAGTTGAAAACAAAACCCATCAAAAAAAGGTGCCGGAACACCGTTCTGAGCGTTCTATGAGGGGGAAAAAAAAGCCTTGCAGATTAGTTTTCAAATATCGAAAAGGAGGACATGAAGGAGGACACTTTTTGAGGGAGGACAGAACTTACAAAAGGAGGACTGTCCTCCCTAAAGGAGGACGGTTGGTCAACTTACTATCTCTATCTCTATCTCTATCTCTATCTCTATCTCTATCTCTATCTCTATCTCTATCTCTATCTCTATCTCTATCTCTATCTCTATCTCTATCTCTATCTCTATCTCTATCTCTATCTCTATCTCTATCTCTATCTCTATCTCTATCTCTACAGTATCTATATCTATATCTAATCTATGTGTATCTGTATCTGTATCTGTACCTGTACCTCCATCTATCTATCTATCTATCTATCTATCTATCTATCTATCTATCTATCTATCTATCTATCTATCTATCTATCTATCTATCTATCTATCTATCTATCTATCTATCTATCTATCTATCTATCTATCTATCATCTGTCTGTCTCTCTGTCTGTCTTTCTTTCTGTCTGTCTGTCTGATTGTCTATCTATCATTATCAATCACATATCTATCATATCTATCCATCATATATCTATCTCTCTATCTATTATCGGTCTGCCTGCCTGCCTGCCTGCCTGCCTGCCTGCCTGCCTGCCTGCCTGCCTGCCTGCCTGCCTGCCTGCCTGCCTGCCTGTCTGTCTGTCTATCTATCTATCTATCTATCTATCTATCTATCTATCTATCTATCTATCTATCTATCTATCTATCTATCTATCTATCTATCTATCTATCTCCAGCCTTTATTATTTGTATAAGTAGCTTGAGGTGGGAAATATATCTAATTTTCCTTCCTCCCCCTATTTTCCTCAGCAGCCCTCTGAGATGGGTTAGACCAGGGGTAGGCAACCTTAACTCTTTTATGACTCGTGGACTTCAACTCCCAGAATTCTGGAAGTTGAAGACCATGAGTCATAAAAGAGCCAAGGTTGCCTACCCCTGGGTTAGACTGAGACAGAAGGGTTGGCCTGATGTCACCTAGTTAGCTTTCATGCCTAAGGTGGGACTACAACTCACAGTCTCCTAGTTTCCAGTCTGGTGTCTTAATTATTAGACCAAATGGCTCTCTTTCTTGAACTTTTTCTGCATTGAAGAAAGGCTGCAGAAGGAGGGCCTTTGGTCCATATGAAGGGGATTGACAAGACGGAGTTAAAAAGAAACTCTTCCCTTCCCTTCCATATCTTTCTCTATCTTTGCCTAGTGGTACATCAGAATTTGCTCTCTCCTAATGTTACATTAACTTACCCCATTTGGGAAACAGCAAAAAGGAATTTGTCTCTGAAGCTTGGAGAGCTACAGAGAAGCTCATATTCCAATGCAGGCAATTTGATTCTGCTAAATGAGACATCTTGCTACCAATATATTATCTTCAACTTTGCCATGTTTGATCATTGTTCTCTCCTTAATGGAACTTGATAATGGAGGGAAGGACAAACAGATACTCCAGTTTTCTTGTAAGGCAGAGCTGTTATCAAAGACTTTATTTTTAGTGTGTTAAGATTAGCTTTCTTTCACAATGTGTGCAGAGAGAATTAAAAATTAAAATGAATCTCATTGAATACTATTCTGTTTTTTTTTTTAGGGGGTGAACAGCACTGGAGCAGGGGTGGGTGAGTGAGCAGAATCCCATGGTTGAGAATTCTGACATTGGGTCCCTGGCCAGAAACTAGAAGCAGCAAAAGAAAGAGCTCAGATGTCAACATTTCAGGAAGATGAAATATTTCATTTAACGCAAACTATGAAATTACATTGATTGAGTAGCAGGGGATGTACATCATTACAGTGCAGAACCTGAGGCCATTGGGCATTTTGTAGGTCCCAGGGCCTCTTCTAAAGTTGCCACCAGATTGTCAGTGTCAATATGACAGAGGGCAGAAAATGCTATTTGTTAGAGGAGTAAATGTGAGAATGGGTTTCAAAACAATGCAGGTGACATTTTAATTGTTATGCCCTTTAAAATATTTTGAAGGTCTCTCCTTAAAATGATTCCTAGGTGGCAGTTCGTTTAATGTTAATTACATCCAGGTTCAACCTTTTCTCCTGGTTTTTGTCTACTTTTGGTAGTGTGATGCCCGGAATGCCGTTGGCAGGCTATGGTGGCCTTGGCCCAAGATGAACATTGGAAGCTGCCAGTGAGCAAGGCTGGCTACTGCCCAACAGACTTGTACTGTCAAATCTAACTGGCGGTAGCTTACAAAGATCTCAGATTTATATCCTCCCATCAAATGTTATTGAACCCTTTTCAAATTAGTGATGCCAGGGCAGCACTGGGGGACCATCTGCTTGAAAAGCAGCTGCTCTACATAGAGCCTATGGCCCAACCTGCAGGCACAATCCACTGGAGGTGTGCTAGATAATAGAAGCATAGGCAGATCAGCCCGTCTGCCTGCAGCCTTGCCAGAGGTTTAATACTGGGTGACAGCCTGAACTAAGGACATCTTCATTTGGTATCTAGCAAGGAGGACAGCTCCAGTATTAGGTGGACAGAAAGCAGCCAGGACTGTGAACTAGAGAAAGCCAGCAGAATTTCATTTACTGGAGCCCTGGGAACATCTTCTGTTTCACCACTGGCGCCATATGTAACCAGTCCATTTCTTTTCTCACATTCCCTAAATTTTCTCCACGAACCATACGTGAAGGGGGATCATGCCCTGTTGTGTCTGCTGTGGTGGCCATGCAGATTAGACCAAGGTGGCCCAATCCATTCTGGGTTAGGGACTGCATTTGTTCGTAAGAGGGCTTCAAAACTAAATTTGGTTTCATTTATATATATGGAATATATCAAATAAACCAATGCCAAAATGCAGAACAT